>CATQFL010000007.1:75000-90000 GCA_956483635.1 Panzeria rudis | reverse complement strand
AAAATTCAGATTTGGCTCTCTTAATTAGCTTGTTCGTCATCCTCCGTGAGATTCGGTATGACTCATGCATTTCTGGAGTTCTAAAACGTTTCCAGCGTGAATATAACAAATCCCTCTGACCGATTGCCCGTTTAATATCCTGAGAAAACCAGGGTCTACTGAACCTATCGAGGATCTTTGATCTCAAAGGAACTGCAAGATTATACAGATGGTTCACGTTCTGTTGCAAAAACGATACCTGGTCGTCAACAGAAATAATGTTATATATCATACTCCAATCAATGTTACAAAATTCCCGTTCTAAAAAAATAAAATCTATGTTTTTAAAATCACGATAAGAAATAACTTGCGGAGGTACATGTAAACGAAAGTTGTACGATATAAAAATTAGGTCATGGCGTGAGAAACAAGGCGCTGATAGTTGATCATAAAGTAAGACCTTGGAGAGATCACTTACAAAGATACATACATACATACATATATACATACACATACAAATACATATATATGTATATATATATATATATATATATATATATATATATATATATATATATATATATATATATATATATATATATATATATAACGAGTGATTTTTTTGCTATTATCTTTTTGGCAACACTAGTTTTGACAGCTCACGCACGTTTTGTATCTTGTGTCACTGTCAAACATCTTCAGTTTGGTCTATAATTTAATCATGAATCGTCTTACAAACGAACAACGCTTGCAAATTATTGAATTTTATTACCAAAATGCGTGCTCTGTTAAGTTAGATGAAGATCCACTTTTTTATCGAAGAATTGTGTTCAGCGAGGAGGCTCATTTCTGGTTGAATGGATACGTGAACAAGCAAAACTGCCGTATTTGGAGTGAAGAGCAGCCAGAAGCATTGCAAGAGCTACCAATGCATCCACAAAAAACAACCGTTTGGTGCGGATTATGGGCTGGCGGCATCATTGGGCCGTATTTCTTCAAAGATGATGCGAATCACAACGTTACTGTGAATGGTGAGCGCTACCGTGCGATGATAACAAACTTTTTTCTGCCCAAAATGGAAGAGCTTGACTTGCATGACATGTGGTTTCAACAAGACGGTGCCACATGCCACACAGCACGCGAAACAATGGACCAATTGAGAGGCGAGTTCGGTGAACAGTTTATTTCACGCTTGGGACCAGTCAATTGGCCGCCCAGATCGTGCGATTTAACGCCTCTAGACTATTTTTTGTGGGGCTATGTTAAGGCTAATGTCTATAGCGACAAGCCCGCTTCGATTGACGCACTGGAAGCCAACATTGCCAACATTATTCGTGAGATACCGGCCGAAATGTTGGAAAGAGTATGCCAAAATTGGACTAAGCGGATGGACCATTTGAGGCGCAGCCGCGGCCAACATTTGCATGAAATAATCTTCAAACATTAAATTATATCGACCCAACTATCGATCCAAATAAATATTTCATGCATTTTTCTGAATTTTATGTGTTTTTTTTATTTTTACTTTCCGATAGTTCTTATAAAATCACCCATTATATATATATATATATATATATATATATATATATATATATATATATATATATATATATATATATATATATATATATATATATATATATATATATATATATATATATATATATATATATATATATATATATATATATATATATATATATATATATATATATATATTAGACTGGCCACTAAAAATAGATTTCCGATTGTGGGCGGAAAAAGTTTCCTTTTGATACCAAATGCTTAGCATTAAAATTTGGTAGCGATCGGAGAACGTTTGAGCCTGCCGCCCAGGACTTAAAGTTTGAAAAATCGAAATAAAAATCGAAATATATGGGAAAAATCAATGTTTTTATTGAAATACTTAAATTTTAATACATAAAACTAGTTTTAGTTGTTGACTTTTAATATTAAATTGAATTGCCAATTAAATTACCATTAATTGGCAATAATTAATATAATAATCTAATATTATAAAAATAGACTTGCAATACTTGTCGATTGGAGGGTAATTTAGCTCCACTTATTTGATGTGTCACATTGCCAATCAAATATATTTGACGTAATACTTTATCAGACGTACGAGTAATCACTTTTGATGTGGTTGGTTCCATTTCGGCAAAGGTTGATGGTTCGTCCGACTTTATATTATCAAGCTGCAAATCAAAAACGCAATCTTGGTTACAGACAATTTAATTATTATATTAATTATTGCCAATTAATGGTAATTTAATGGGCAATTCAACTAAATATTAAAAATCAACAACTAAAACTAGTTTTATGTATTAAAATTTAAGTATTTCAATAAAAACATTGATTTTTCCCATATATTTCGATTTTTCAAACTTTAAGTCTTGGGCGGCAGGCTCAAACGTTCTCCGATCGCTACCAAATTTTAATGCTAAGCATTTGGTTTCAAAATGAAACTTTTTCCGCCCAGCAATCGGAAATCGAAGGAATTTTCAATAAATAAGGGCCAGTCTAATATATATATATATATATATATATATATATATATATATATATATATATATATATATATATATATATATATATATATATATATATATATATATTTATATATATATATATATATATATATATATATATATATATATATATATATATATATATATATATATATATATATATATATATATATATATATATATATATATATATATATTTATATATATATATATATATATATATATATATATATATATATATAAATATATATATATATATATATATATATATATATATATATATATATATATATATATATATATATATATATATATATATATATATATATATATATATACATATATACACACATACACATACATACACATACACACACATACACATACATACACATACACACACATACATATATATACACACATACATACATATACACACATACATACATACATACATATATATACACATATATATATACATATATATACACATACACATACATACACTTATACATATACACATATACACATACATACATATACATACATACATACATATATATATACATATACACATACATATACATACACATAATAATAATAATAATAATAATAATAATAATAATAATAATAATGATAATAATAATAATAGTAATAATAATAATAATAATAATAATAATAATAATAATAATAATAATAATAATAATAAGAATAATAATAATAGTAATAATAATTGGAATGATAATAATAATAATAATAATAATAATAATAATAATAATAGTAATAATAATAATAATAATAACAATAATAATAATATTTAATAATAATAATAATAATAATAGTAATAGTAATAGCAATAAAAAATATAATAATGATAACAATAAAAAAAATAGATTAATCGATAATTTCAGCTCAATTTTGGAATAATATTTATATATAATCTATATTATTCTACACCGATTAGGACTCCATAAGATAGTTCAGAGAGAAGTTACAAGGTTCATACAAAGCATCAATTAACCCCATCCTACGCCATCCCCATGTAAAAGTGGCTGGTCCGCTTCATAGGAAGTGTTAGAACTCGGACTGGTCACTACTACCTGAGACCGGTCACGTGATTTGTTTTCTATTTAGCGTAGGGGTACTTTGAGTGCACGTCGGCCGCCCTCGCGATGTATAAATTGAAAAGAAGGGGTTTTGGAAATTTAAATGCTTAGCGGGTGGAAAGGGTTAAAAACGGGTAAATTCGGTAATCTTATATCTCCGGATCTAGCTAAGGTAAACACAAAATTCCAAAAACATCATAATAAGATAAAAAAATAAGCGGGCGGGTGTTTGGATCTTTTTTTTTTTTTCATTTAGGGACCGAAAAAGGGTAAATATATAATTTTGGTACTTTTTTGTTAACCCGTTTTTCTCCTAAAATACCAAAGATAGAAATGAAATTTAAAACATACTCTTCTCTTATTAAGAAGACCTAAATGCGCTTTGGTACATTTTAGAAGCTCGAATATATAAAGGGTAAAATTGCGAGTTCTTTTCGGTACTTTTTCCTGTAAAACAATTTTTATGTACTTTGAATCCACGTCGGCTCCCCTCCCGATGTGTAGATCCACTAAGAAGGGGTTTTTGGAAATTTAAATGCTAGGTAGGAAAAAAGGGATAAAAACCGGTGAATTCGGTAACCCTTTATCTCCGGATAGGTAGACACAAAATTCCAAAAACATCACAATAAGATCAAAAAATAGTCGGACAGGTGGTGTTTGGGTAAAAATATAATTTTGGTACCTTTTTGGTAACCAGTTATCTCCTAAAATACTAACAATAGAAATGAAATTTAATACGTATACTTCTTTTCTCAAGAAGCCCCTGAATGTGCTTTGGTACTTTTTAGAAGTTCGAATATATAAAGTTTAAAAATAGGAGTTCTTTTTGGTACTTTTTCCTGTACAGCTATTTTAAAATACTAACAATAGAAATGAAATTTAATACGTATACTTCTTTTCTCAAGAAGCCCCTGAATGTGCTTTGGTACTTTTTAGAAGTTCGAATATATAAAGTTTAAAAATAGGAGTTCTTTTTGGTACTTTTTCCTGTACAGCTATTTTATATGTACTTTGAATGCACGTCGGCCTCCCTCCTGATGTATATATCCACTAAGAAGGGGTTTTTGGGAATTTAAATGCTAAGGGGGCAAAAAGGGGTAAAAACGGGTAAAATAAGATCAAAAAATAAGCGGATAAGTGTGGTATTTTTTTGAAATTCGTACATTCGAAAAAGGCTAAAAATATAATTTTGGTACTTTTTTGGTAACCGGTTTATCTCCCAAAATACTAAAGATAGAAATTAAATTTAAAATGTATTCTTCTCTCATTAAGAAGGCCTAAATGCAATTTGGTACTTTTCTGAAATTCAAATATAAGTGGTAGCTCTTTTTGATACTTTTTTCATACAACTATTTTTCATGCATCTTAATATACTGAATATATATTTTTTGTGTAGAAAAACACTTTGTATGTAGTTTTCCATTTCGATGTGTAGATCCACTAATAAGAGATTTGAAACTCAAATTCTAAGGGGTAAAAACCGGTAAATTCGGTATCCTTATACATCCAAATTTGACTAAGGTAGACGTAAAATTAAAAAAACATTATAAGTAAATAAAAAAATATATAAGCGAATACGTGCTTAGAACTTTTTTGAAATTTGTACGTTTAGGGGGCGGAAAAGGGTAAAATGTAATATTGGTACTTTTTTGTAACGAATTTATCTCCTAAAGTAACAAATATAGAAACTGTATTACTCTCTCCTTAAGAAGCCATCAATTACATTTTGGTACATTTTTGAAATTCTAATATTGATAAATATAAGGGATAAAAAGCGTACCATTTTGGTACTTTTTCTATGAATATATTTTTAATGTGTATAGATATATTCACTAAACAGAACTTCATTCTAGAAACCATTTAAAACATTTACCATAAAAGGGTAAACCAAGTAAAATGCATTTAATTCAAAGCTATTAGGGTAATTTTTTAACAAATTTGCAGTACTGGTTCCTTTCGTCAAAAAAATCTTAGCTGATGTAATCCATTTTTGAACATGGGCAATTGGAGACTTATTAATACTTCTTGCATAGATCATTTTTGGAAAAGGTACTTAAGAAATAACTTCTCGGTAAAGAACTTTTTGGTAAATGTGTTTTTAGAAAAGGTTTTCTTTCTAAAATGTACTTTTTGAAAATGTACTTTTAACAAATACTACTTCTATGAAAATATATTTTTTTGCGAAGGAACTTTTTTCAAAATGTACATTTGTTTGAAAATATGCTTTTGCGAAATCATACCTTTTGAAAAAGATAGTTTTCTTAAAACGTACTAATGTGAAAATTTATTTTTGAGAAATGGTTCTTTTTATAAGAGTTGGATTTGTTTTAAAAATGTACTTTTGGGAATGGTACTATTGAGAAACGCTACTTTATTAAAAATGCACTTGTGGAAAAAAATTTTACTTTTTTAAAAGGTAGTTTTTTGAAATCGCTATATTTTGTAAAAGTTACTTCAAGAAAAAAAATTTAAATTTTAAAATGTACTTTAAGGAAATTGTACTTTCCGGAAAAAGACCTTTTAGAAGGGTACCTTGTTTAAAATGTACTTTTTTGAAAATTTACTTTTGGGAAATGGTTCCATTTGGAACGGTAATTTTTAGAAAAAGAAACTTTTTGGAAAAGGTAGTTTTTGGAAATGTACTTTTAGAAAATTGTATTTTTAAAAAATTATACTCTTTTGCATATGTATTTTTGGAAAATGCTCCTTTTTTGAAAAGTAGCCTTTTTAAATGTACTCTTTATAAATATATATGTGTGATTTGAACAGATGGTCTTTTTTTGAAAAGGTAATTTTAAAATACCCACATTACAATAATAATACATCACATTATATTACATTTAGGGAATTCACAATGTGTATCTTAAAATTTGGAAATAGCAATATCGCTACAACCTTAAAATTTCATTGTGAGCAACGATACAAAGCACAGCATATTAAAGTAATAAAAGTAACGACGAAGTTTGCCGAATATTTCTCACTATTTACACGTATAGAACACGAACTCAAAATACACAACAAACAAAACAACAACACAAGCACGTTAGTGCTTGATACCTATCAACAAGCCAAAGAAACACCAATACACTTAAACCACGCACAAATTCTTTATTTAAAATATTGCCGCATTGAAAAAAAACATGCTTCTTGGACTTTTAAACTTGTCATCTGGTGGTAAATTTCATTTACACACAAAACAAAAACAACAAACTTGCCAACCCATAATAAAATACTAAAATTAAAACGTCGTTATATTAAGACAAATTTTAGAACGCTGTAGTGAATTCCCGAATTATAATTTGTAGTGGGTACGCACGATTGGGAAGGAGGTGTAGGGCACTGTTTCACTCAGCTGTAAACGAGCGAGGTAGACGGCAGTCATAAAAGCAGTCAACGGCATTATTTTTTTATAAAGTTTTTGCGGGATGTGAATAATTAACAATTATTGATGTTAAATTTATATTCGTACAAAATTAAATTATATGGTGTTGCAATATATATATATATATATATATATATATATATATATATATATATATATATATATATATATATATATATATATATATATATATATATATATATATATATATATATATATATATATATATATATATATATATATATATATATATATATATATATATATATATATATATATATATATATATATATATTGTTACGAAATGAAAATACAGATTCAAATGTAACGACACAAACTGACAACCCGATCATTATCTGCTTTATACCCCTAAATCACTGTAATAAAATCAAAACCTGGCAACCAAGTACCACAATTAAACTTGGCATCACTCGACAACTGCCAATAGAATTCAAAATAACGGAAAATGGAAGTTTCCGGAATCTACAGGAAACGGTAGCTAGAACTTTCAAGATTATTCGAGACTGCTTAATCGAAATTACAAACAGTGACATTAAACTTAAACTGCAAGAGATGTAGACTTGATGACAGCGTAATTTGTTAAGTTGCAAGCATTAGAGTATGTGTGTGTGCGAAGATAAACAAACAGAAGAATAATCTCATGCATCTACACACGCACATACATTGCACCATAGCAAGACCAAAATGATCATGCCGTACACTTAAAGATGAAAAGAGACCTGAATTACAGTACAGTTAAAGATAAAGAGAGACGGCTGTATTCCAGAAAGTTAGCGAAGTTACCAGAAGGTTTTATAATTGACTATATAAGGGGAGGCTGCCAGACGACATGGATAAGTGTGTTTTTAAACTTAGACGAGTAAACATCGCCAAGAATAGTTAGTGTGTACATCGCGTTTAGTTGTACGTGTTTTTAAAGTAATAAATAAAGTGTTACTGAGAATTTATTTGTAAAATAAATATCTGTGTTTTATTTTATTGCAATTCAACGAATCCTGTGAAAATAATAAAACCGTTTTTATGTAAAGGACTAAAAACGTAACAATTGGTGTCAGAAGTAAAATTGCAAAATAAAATAAAAAAAAAACATTATTAATTAAAATAAAAATTACAAAAGGACATTAAAAAAAATAGAAGCCATGAAGCTTGAAGAGCTAAAAGTTGAGCAGCTAAAAAAAGAGCTGAGTAAGCTGGAACTGCCAACAGGCAATAAAGTGGAGCTTCAGAAGAGGCTGATAGATGAGTTCAAGCAGCGTGGCATCGACATCGGGACATACGAATTTGAGGATAAAGAGGAAATAGAGGTATGTACTCGTGCCACGACAAGCAACATGGATTTAAGCACAATGTTCGCCGCTATGATGGAAAAATTTCAAGAAGTTAAAGAAACATCTAGAGGTAACAATGAGAGAATGCTGGCTGAAGTTCAAGAAACATCTAGAGCTAACAATGAGAGAATGCTGGCTGAAGTCAAGGCCGAAGTTCAAGAAACATCTAAGGCCACAAATGAGAAACTTCAAGAAACATCTAAGGCCACAAATGAGAAACTTCAAGAAATTTCTGAGGCCATAAATAGAAGAGTAGATGGCATTGAAGTACAAGTCAGCAAATTTGACGAGAAACTCTCAGAACTAGAGAACAAACTCCATAGCCTAGAAATTGGCGGCGTCGAAGTGCATGTAAAAGAAGTGGACGAGAAATTTCATGAACTGGAAGCAAAAATTGTTAATCTTCAGTGTCAAGGAGGGCCAGTGAGAGTTATTCCAGAGGCTTCCAGCAGAGTAAAGACGCCTTGTTTCGATGGCAGCGCACCTTTGAACATCTTCAAGTTCCAGTTCGAAACAGTTGCCAGCAAAAATGGTTGGAACAGTGAAGAAAAGGCCATAGAGCTGATTTTGGCCTTAAAAGGAGCCGCAGCAGAAGTACTTGAAACCGTACCAGGGAGCTGCAGAAATAATTTTGATGACATAATGGCGGCACTGCAGCGGAAATATGGTGGCGAACATAAGCAAGATATATACCGTATGGAATTGCGATGTAGAGGACAGAAGCCCAATGAGTCCCTACAAGATTTCGCAATGGATATCGAACGGTTGGTGCAACTATCTTATCCTGGCGAAAATCACCCATTGCTGGAGCAGCTCAAAATTGATTCCTTATTGCGTGGCATTAGTGATCCTGACGTGAGGTATGCAGTATATGCGACACCGAAGCCTACTTTTATAGAAACTGTGACATATGCTTTAGCACAGGAGACCGCAAGGATAATTTCTAAGCCGCAAGCGTATATGGTCCGAAATCTGGAGGTGATTACCGAGAAAGAAGCTAATTGGGAAAAGGACATCAAAGAGGCAGTAGTGCAAGCATTGGCTTTAAATAAAAACAAAGGGCGAATAAAATGCTATAGCTGCGGAGAGAAAGGCCATATCCAGCGCAACTGCAACGCAACAAGAAAGCAAACAAAATCTGTCTCGCCATCATGGAATAATAAATGGAAGAGTCATCAAAAGTCTCGTTGTGATGGCTGTTATCAAGAGCGACAACAGGAGCAGTGTCATCAACCTGAAGCACGTAACGAAGACGGACGGCATAAAGAAATAAGAGAGCGTCTGCGCCTGAAGGAAGCCCGACTAGCTGAGGAGCGTACGAAATTGGCTGTGGAACGAAAACGTTTGCAACGAGAGGCTGAATCATTACGCTTGGAACGGGAGCGCCAAAAATTAGAGCGTGAGAAGCTAGAAATGGAGCTTCGAGAAATTAAACGTCAACAAATGCAAATTTCTGCGGCGCGTGATGGTTTCATAAAAGGTATAAGACAACGTGGTGCCAATGAGTGCAGTATTAATGAACGTAAAGGTAATAAAGGCCCAGGGTATGACGATACACGCTCTCCGATGAGATTTGATGCCACTCCAGCCTCTGCAAGATCTGCGCGTAAAGGAAGTAGTCACAGCTACACTTCGCCCGGTACAAGTAAAGAAGTCTTCAGTTCATCTACCGGCAAAGGAACAGATTACAACAGAAATAGTCACATGTACTCAGCTAATAATTATAATCGATCAGTACCCAGTGGATGTGGTACACACGCTTATAGCACGGAAAAGAGACTGTCATGGGATAACTACAAGTTGGAAGCAGAGATCCGTGGCATCATCGAAAGGATGAATGACGTCGTACACATGATAGAGCAGTACATTGGACGGAAGACAAAAATTAAGTTTGAACCACTGGCGCACTATGGAAAAGGTGATTGTGTGCCTATTCGGGACGAACAGGCTTAAGTGGGCGGCAGTGTTACGAAATGAAAATACAGATTCAAATGTAACGACACAAACTGACAACCCGATCATTATCTGCTTTATACCCCTAAATCACTGTAATAAAATCAAAACCTGGCAACCAAGTACCACAATTAAACTTGGCATCACTCGACAACTGCCAATAGAATTCAAAATAACGGAAAATGGAAGTTTCCGGAATCTTCAGGAAACGAAATTACAAACAGTGACATTAAACTTAAACTGCAAGAGATGTAGACTTGATGACAGCGTAATTTGTTAAGTTGCAAGCATTAGAGTATGTGTGTGTGCGAAGATAAACAAACAGAAGAATAATCTCATGCATCTACACACGCACATACATTGCACCATAGCAAGACCAAAATGATCATGCCGTACACTTAAAGATGAAAAGAGACCTGAATTACAGTACAGTTAAAGATAAAGAGAGACGGCTGTATTCCAGAAAGTTAGCGAAGTTACCAGAAGGTTTTATAATTGACTATATAAGGGGAGGCTGCCAGACGACATGGATAAGTGTGTTTTTAAACTTAGACGAGTAAACATCGCCAAGAATAGTTAGTGTGTACATCGCGTTTAGTTGTACGTGTTTTTAAAGTAATAAATAAAGTGTTACTGAGAATTTATTTGTAAAATAAATATCTGTGTTTTATTTTATTGCAATTCAACGAATCCTGTGAAAATAATAAAACCGTTTTTATGTAAAGGACTAAAAACGTTACAATATATATATATATATATATATATATATATATATATATATATATATATATATATATATATATATATATATATATATATATATATATATATATATATATATATATATATATATATATATATATATATATATATATATTATTGTTGATGTTATTGGTGCTACTTTGATCTGGGTCTTGGCTATGCCTAGAGCGAAGAAAATTTCTTTATATTACTAAATATGAGTGATTCGTGAAAGGAAACCCTTTGATAAGAAAAAATAATGATGGTGATATTGTAAAAATGATGTGTAGTGGGATTGTGGAACTCCAGCTGAAATTAAGTGTATTATTTATTTGAGTTAAGGTATGAAGTTCTTTAAAGTTGAGCTTCTGGATTGTTTGTTTTAACTTAGAATATTTCATGTATAGCATGTGGAGCGGGATAATGGATTGATTTGCTATAGCGAGTACGAGTATTCTACTGGCACTTAATGGGTTAATTTTATGTTGAAATATCACCCTATGGGGTCGCCCCTGCCTCCAGATGAGGTGAACGGATGTTCATGTGGAGCGGGATAATGGATTGATTTGCTATAGCGAGTACGAGTATTCTACTGGCACTTAATGGGTTAATTTTATGTTGAAATATCACCCTATGGGGTCGCCCCTGCCTCCAGATGAGGTGAACGGATGTAGTTCGAGCAGTAGGGTAATAATTATATGTACATATATAAGCGGCAGTAATATTTCGGCGTATCATCAAAGGTCTTGGTAGCGCTTGTTTCATGGAAGCGAATAAGATTCAAATTATTTAGATCTTTTTTCGGTATGGGCGAGAGCAGTTTGGGATAAACTGCGGTACCCATTTTCGGCTGCACATCAGCAGTCTTTGGTGCATTTGTACAAATACCCGAGAGAATTTGGTTACAACAGAGGTTTGTTCCTAGAACTGATAAAGCTTTATGGTTTTCCAAGTCGCAAGTTAAAGCGCATTGTATAGGGAGCATGGGTGCGAAAATTACAGTTTTTGACTGTTCATCTTTTATAAAACTTTTCTGTTGAGTTATTTGAGCTGCTGTTTCTTCTTTAGCTTCCGTTTTGCTGCGAGTATGGAACGAATTTAGAAGCGTTGAGAACTTTGGGAACTGTTCAGAGTTATCTTTAGCGATTTTCGTGGCACAAGGAGAACCGTGCGCACGACTGCTGTTGATATATGACTCTATGTTTTGAGCCAGAGTTTGTTGTGATGGAACAAATAAGTTTGCTGTTCTATCTTGGCTACAGGTAACAGGGTTTCTGCAGCTACCTGGGGTTTTTTGAGAGTTTTGCATATGGGCTAGAGTTGGGAGGGAGCGGCGGAGCGTTGCTTCGAGTACAGGAATATTTGGTGGCTCAAATCTTTTTATGCTTATCAAATCAAGGATTTGAGAAGAGCAACGGTTATACGTATCCTTACAGTCATAAAATTTACTTTTTGCGTGCTCTCTTACTGAATTTTCCGGATATAAAATAACTCTTTCGTAAGAAGAGCTTATTTTGGCCCATCTTGTATGCAAATCCCTCAGCTTGACTTCAAGAAGTGAGACAGTTTGATAGTCAGATAGTGAGCTATTAAACCTTTGGGTAAATCTGTTCAAATGGTCACAAGAAAATGAAAACTGTTCATGTGGGTATATTTCAAGTTCTTTAGCTTCTGTGTGAGCCACATTTTTTGGGTAAACTGGACCAGATTGTAGTGTGCTATTACGATAGAACATTGTGTTATAATTAACTGGGAGCAAACTTATGTTTTTCGACCAAGTAACCGTAAAAGAGGCTATAAGCGCTAGATATTGATTATCTAGTTTAAAGTTGATTCCAAAAGATATTTTTTCATATTACATATGCAGAGATAGGGGCTAATGGGTTATAGCTTTAGATACTTGGTATCAAGTTCAAGACACAAGGGCATATGTAAAAGAAGAGTTGGATTTGTGTAATAGGGGCTATGAGATATAGCACTAGATATGATATCTAGTTCAGTAAAATAGAGTAAGGGGCTATAGAGTATAGAACTAGGTCGTTTACCTAGTTTCAATTACCAAACTTATAATATTTGTCAAAACGAGATAAATCACTTTTTTCTATAATGGCTTTGTTAGATAGGGTGCTAATGGGTTATAGCACTAGATGAGTTATCTAGTAAAAGAACAGAGCATATATGAAAAAAGTGAGTTGAGGTGAGAATACTATTAACTCACTACAAAATTATTGTGTATATTCTACTGGATGCAGAGGACTAAGATAGTATAGTTGAAGCCAAATGTTTATTTTTAATTAAAAGCTTTCAACAATTGAAATAAATGACCTTAACAAATGTATCTTAGCACGGACTTCGTTTCCTGCAGAGTTAAATGAGTTAAAGCTTTCTGAATTGCTATCGTAGGAAAAGCTTTCAGTTCAGTTTAGTATTAATTTTCTCCGATAGACATTATGGGATAAAATGCATAATATTATTGGTAGGCAGTAAAATTATACGAGGAGAAATAACTTCCTTAATCAGAGAGAACTCTAATTTAATGAATTTTTAAATTCAGCTGTAAATAATTTGATCTACAGCAAATTTATGAATTTAAATTTATTTCAATTGCAAAAGGGTATTATCCTTCAATTACTTGGGAAACTGAATACAAACGCTATGGCAACATTTAGGAGAACTCTGAATAGAGAAATTTTTTCCAGTTCTTTTTCTTATTGTCGTTGTCATATCGGTGGATTTTGCTCTCTTCTGAAAAAGTTTGAGGATACACACACTTCTTAGATGAATATATCTTTAGAGCATTTTCTTAGTTGCTTATATACTGATTTGAAGGTTTTTGTTTGAAAACGTATTGAATTTAAAAGATTTACTCTTTTTAAATGATAAAATGTTTGTAGTAAAAGTCAAAAGTTTTATTTAAAAACTATTAGCTTTAGTTTTTAGGGTTAGAGCAGGAAAAATAAACTGCAACTCTGACCGTTTCATCAATTTTATTTCTTTGTTTTTTTTACGAAATATTTTATGTTTCACTTTATTTCGGATATTGCTTTTTATTTATTAAACATATTTGTTTATATGTACCTTTTTCACATTCTTTGCAAAATAATCCAAACAATTTTGCTTTAATTTAAAAATTTTGAGAAATTTTTCGGGATTTTTCTGTAAAAGAAATTTTATCTCATGAGCAATTTGATAGGTGCAATTTTAATGCAGTTAATTATTAAATTTTTATTTAGATTGCGCTTGATCTTTAGAGTGTTAATAAGTATGAAAACAAGTGGTCACTTATTTTTTATTTTAAATATTTTTATTATTGCATATGTATTTATTTAATATTTTATACAGTCCATTGTATGGGGTATTTAATGATGAAAATATTTATTTTTTATTTAATTGTGGGAATATCTTGTACTTCGATATTTTTGTAACAGCACAAATGATTAAAAATTCTCATTATCAAATGTTAATAACATAAGAGCACTGATTATTTCAGTTTAGTTATTAAACTTACTTGAACGATCGATCAAGAGAGTTCGAAAGAAGAGTGATCCAATGTTGATCGAATTGTATTTGTTAAACAATGAATTTTGCAGAGCCATTGAGATAAGGGATTATTTCTGTTTTGCAGAATTAATTTATGTTTTTACTTTGATTTTAATATTCCTTTTATTATTTTTTTCTACTTTTTGTATGTATAATAACTCTTTATTATACTTGTATTTAGCAACTTTAATTCAAGAAATAATTGTTTTATTATAAACACTTTTATAAAATTTTTAATCTGTAGACGAATATTTTTGTTGGGTTTTTATAGACTACAAATTTATGTAAATTTTCCTTACATTTTTCACTATCCGTAAATGATTATTATTATTTTTATAGCGCTCTGCCATGTTTGTATGAAGTGCATATGTGTCTATGTTTGTAGAGATGATTTATATATATCGAAGTATGTACTGAGT
>CATQFL010000007.1:67500-70000 GCA_956483635.1 Panzeria rudis | reverse complement strand
CCGGGACGGAGTATATCGACCGTCACAACTCCGTTGTTAAAATTTTACACCAACAACTTGCACTTAAGTACTCTTTAATTACAACTGGTGGAGTACCGTACTACAAATACCAACCTGTGTCTGTTCTAGAAAATGCAGGATACCGATCTACTGGGATCGTACGATTCTAACAGATCGAACTATAGCAGCAAATAGACCAGATATAATGTTGATGAATAAGGAGCGGCGGGTGGTATGGCTTATCGATGTTGCAATACCAAACAACAACAACTTGCAAACAAAACATCGAGATAAAATAAGTAAATATAGTGTGCTCATAGAACCCATTAAAAGACAATGGAACATCGACTGCGTGCGGACCATCCCAATAATAATTTCAAGCACGGGATTGATACCGAAAACTTTGCACGATGGTCTAAAGGAGCTTGAGATGCCAGAACAATTATGGCAGATAATGCAAAAAGCGGTGGTGATTGCGACTACAGGAATCGTTAGGAAGTTTATGGGGATATAATGTGATAAACCTTAGATTTAGGTGTGCGCTGTGATTTTAATTAATTTGTGCATCATCAGAGCCTAATCCCTTGGCATAGCCCGGGATAGGTATTTTCCAATCTCATAGAGATTGAGAAATTTAGAAACATAACAATAATAATAATAATAATAATAATAACAATAGTGATAATAATAATAATTATAATAATAATAATAATAATAATAATAATAATAATAATAATAATAATAATAACAATAATAATAATAATAATAATAATAATAATAATAATAATAATAATAATAATAATAATAATAATAATAATAATAATAATAATAATTACCCCGCAGGGGTATCCTTTGGAGAGGATATCGGGAGTAACGACCCCGCGGACCCTGAGTTCGGCGCTGTTGGCCAATAGCCAAGCATGCTGGCTTCTCCACTGCCTTGATTTAGCATGTCTGAAGGAAAACTGCAAACCACAAGGAGTCTCCTGTTTCTCCGGTACGTGTCTCTTCGGGGAATGCTCGGCTTTATGCAGGGTAGGTGGGAAATAAAATACCACCCGCGAACTAAAACTGGAACTGTCTTTGGTATTCAGACTTTAAAGAAATACCCCCAACATGATGGTGAATACGAGAAGAAATATTAATATGCGATCCCCTGAGGAAGGAGCTGATCCTGGTGATGGAGCGATGGCGAGCGATCAGCGCCCAGGACGGCGTACGCGACCTGGGCGGGTTCAACCCGAAACTAATCCGACGACACAAAGAAACCGACCAATACCAGAGGTTTCACCTGCTGCAAGTGCTACCCAGGAAATCCAACCAGGGCTCACTAATGCAGGTCTGCCAAGACAGCGCATAAAATGGACTGAAGTCCTGAATAAAGACATATTGCGCATTTATTACCGTGTCACTAATTGCGAGCGTGACAGAAGCGGTTATGGGCAGAAACTATTTGAACAATTTACCCTAATTTACCCCGAACTTCCAGTAAACGTACAAAGAGTTGCCGACCAGTATAGGACCATACTTAGAAAAAACCTTGTCCCACAAACTGAAAGAGATGCCATTAAACGCCAGATAGATGATGAAATGGAGAGGAACCCACTGGCTGCGGATATAGAAGAACTAGAGGAAGATATATCCCATGAAAACCCTACAACCCCGCCCATTCCAATTCAATTTAGCGAGATGGGCATAACACAAAGTATGGAAGATGTAGGAAATTTATACGAAGAGCTTGGAATTGAAATGAGGACGGCATTAACATTGTTTGAAGGAACAAATGCAATATATAGACCACCAATTCCTAGAATAAACTCCTCTAGGAAAGCTGCCAAGATTATTGAAATAATGAATAAAGAGATAATTCCACCGTACCTCTCAACTATACAAGATTTAGAAAGACTACACCTTATACTGTACTGTGCAGCTGTTTCTGTGGTTAAATCCTTGGGATTAAGATTTGGGGAGGAGCCAACTAGGAGACGGAGGCCAGAGAAACTACTACCAGCATGGGAAAAAAGGCTGCTTCAATCTATTGAAAACTTACGCAGAGATATAGCAAGAGTAGATGCTCTAGTCCGAGGAGCGAGTAGCACAAAGCTTAAGAGAATAGTCGCAAATGTTATCAAGCGGCACTCAAACCATTGCCAAAGGGATCAACCAAATACTACACCAATGCAGTGCTTGGATACTCTTAAGCAAAAGCTATCTGTGGTCTCAACTAGGCTCTCAAGATACCGGGCTAGTAGATCCAGAAAAACTGATAACTCTATTTTTTCTAGATCTGAGAAAATGTTTTATAGAGGCTTAAAAGATGGAAATAATACCACACGATCAAACTACCCATCTATCCAGCAGATTTCCTCGTTTTGGAATGAACAACTTGCAACAGCCACCGGGTACAACTCCAATGCAGATTGGATCCTGCAGGAAGAGAGCCGCCTCCAAAACCTTCCATGCATGGATTTTAATGAGCTCGAAGTAAGTGAAGTCCAAG
>CATQFL010000007.1:50000-57500 GCA_956483635.1 Panzeria rudis | reverse complement strand
GCCAAAAGACGACGTGCTTTAACTGAACAGCTGAATGTTGTCTGTTCAATAACACCACAAAAATTATTGCCGTTTAGATAACGCAGCTAGTAGTGCTTAAAAGTTTAACGAATAGTAAAAACAATAATTTTGGTGTTAACTTCTTTAAACGCCTTGTTTAGCGTTAAAATAAGTTTGTGAATTGCACCACAGGAAGATCTTAAAGACTAGCTTAAATGGAAAAAATATGGTCAAAGCTATTAACACATATGCAGCTACGGCCCTGGGTTACTCGTTTGGAGTAATAAATTGGAGCAACACCGAAATAGAAGCTATACAACGCAAATGTAGGGTGCTAATGACTAAGGCACGTAAACACCACCTAAAATCAGCAACCGAGAGAACGATGCTCCCTAGAAGCATGGCTGGAAGGGGCTTAGTTGATATTAACAACCAAAGAAAACAACAGATTGATGGCCTAAGAGCATTCTTTATAGAAAAGTCTACGATATCCCCACTACATAATGCGGTGTGTAAAGCAGATGACACCTCAGCTTTGTATGTTGGTCAAAACATCACGGTACAACCGATTTCTACAAACAGCCAGAAACTGGAGGCATGGATTAGTAAACCACTCTATGGTAGACACCCATACGAAGTCAGGCAAGAACATGTCGACACCAAATCGTCGAACCATTGGCTGGTAGCAGGTCAATTGTTTCCTGAAACCGAGGGGTTTATGGTGGCAATCCAAGATCAGGTGATCCCGACGAGAAACTACTTGAAAACCATAGTAAGGGATATGACAGTGACAAACGACTCCTGCCGGTACGGGTGCAACTCAATTGAAACTATACAGCATATAACATCAGGATGTACATGTCTAGCCGGGACGGAGTATATCGACCGTCACAACTCCGTTGTTAAAATTTTACACCAACAACTTGCACTTAAGTACTCTTTAATTACAACTGGTGGAGTACCGTACTACAAATACCAACTTGAGTCTGTTCTAGAAAATGCAGGATACCGGATCTACTGGGATCGTACGATTCTAACAGATCGAACTATATCAGCAAATAGACCAGATATAATGTTGATGAATAAGGAGCGGCGGGTGGTATGGCTTATCGATGTTGCAATACCAAACAACAACAACCTGCAAACAAAACATCGAGATAAAATAAGTAAATATAGTGTGCTCATAGAACCCATTAAAAGACAATGGAACATCGACAGCCGACCATCCCAATAATAATTTCAAGCACGGGATTGGTACCGAAAACTTTGCACGATGGTCTAAAGGAGCTTGAGATGCCAGAACAATTATGGCAGATAATGCAAAAAGCGGTGGTGATTGCGACTACACGAATCGTTAGGAAGTTTATGGGGATATAATGTGATAAACCTTAGATTTAGGTGTGCGCTGTGATTTTAATTAATTTGTGCATCATCAGAGCCTAATCCCATGGCATAGCCCGGGATAGGTATTTTCCAATCTCATAGAGATTGATAAATTTAGAAACATAACAATAATAATAATAATAATAATAATAATAATAATAATAATAATAATAATAATAATTATAATAATAATAATAATAGTAATAATAATTAAAATTATAATAATAATAATAATAATAATAATAATAATAATAATAATAATAATAATAATAATAATAATAATTGGAAGCGATCACCAATATATTACCTTCCGGATCACAGTGCGAACGTACCCAGCTTCGTCGTCAAGAGGGAGAGGCACACGGAGGTGAAACGTAACGAAACTGGACCCTGCAGTATTTCTGGCTAGTTTTGATAGGGGCTCAGTTGCTCACACCATGAGTGATGCTGACTCATTGACAAATGCGGTGATGCAGCGCATTGTTCAAAGCTGCAATGCATCGATGCCCCGTATAACACAGCACACGAGAAGAAAGCATGTGTACTGGTGGACACCGGAAATCGCTGAACTCAGACGATCCTGCCTCCGTGACAGAAGAAGGTATACCAGAGCTAGGCGAAGAGATGAGGCGTTGATGGAGGCCGAAGAGTTCAGGCGATCCCGAAAAGCGTTAAGACAGGCGATTATAAGGAGCAAGAGGGCGAAATGGGAAGAACTTCGGAACGATTTGAATAACAACCCTTGGGGACTCGGATACAAGATCGTCACGAGGAAACTAAACGCATACTCCCCTGTCCCACACCTCGAGAATGGAAATATAAACAACATCGTGGGAAACCTGTTCCCGACACACCCTCCGCTGCAAGAAGATCGCGAACTCCATGTCGAGGAGATGCCAACACTTTTTACTGGGGAAAAACTAAAAATTGCGGCTAGAAGCCTTAAAAAGGGCAAAGCAGCCGGCCCATATGGAGTACCAGCTGAAACACTCACATTGCTTGCCGAAAACCGGCCAGATACGCTGCTCGAAGTGTACAATTCCTGCATAGCCCAGGGTACCTTTCTCAAGCAGTGGAAGATACAAAAGCTCATGCTGATTAGCAAAGGCAGAGGTGACCCAACGCAAGCAGCAGCATATCGCCCTCTCTGCATGCTGGATAGTGCGGGCAAGCTATTAGAGAAATTACTGCAACGCAAATTAGTAGAGTCAGTCGAGAGGGCTGGTGGACTATCGCAGAGGCAGCATGGCTTTCGACCCGGCAAATCGACTTTTGGTGCCATCGAAGATGTGGTGAGAAGCTTTGAATGTGCCCAGTGCAGACGTTACTACCCGAAGCGAACTATCGTCTTGGCTACACTTGATGTACGGAATGCTTTTAACAGCCTGCGATGGGCGGATATTATGAAGGCACTGCGGGGGAGATTCTGCATCATGGAATACCTAACGCGAATACTCCAGAGCTCCTCTATGACACGCTAGAAGGCCAGAGAGTCAAAATGATTACATTCGGCGCAGCCCAAGGATTAGTCCTGGGTCCCGACCTTTGGAACATGAGCTACGACGACATCCTGAAGATAGAGATGCCAGAAGACACACATCTTGTAGGATACGTAGACGATATAGCGGCTGTCATCTCAGCACGCGATATGGATGACGCAAAAAGAAAGCTGAACCAAGTCTTGATAAGAACGCAAATATGGCTTGATGACCACGGACTTGAGCTCGCTAGAAACAAGACCGAGGTTATCCTGATGACACGAGGACAGATTCCACTCGAAGTTAGCATGCATATAGGTGATATTCCCCTAGTCACGAAAAAGGCGGTAAAATATTTGGGCGTTAAGCTGGACTGCAGGCTTACTTATTGGACACAACTACAAGACGCGGCCACCAAGGCAGCAAAGGTAACAGGCATGCTAAGCAGGCTAATGGCGAACATCGGTGGACCAACACAGAGCAAGAGGAAACTGATTATGGCAACAACCAACTCTATACTGCTATATGGCAGTGAAATTTGGGGAGATGCGCTAAAAGCGAAAACCAAGCGCAAAGTCCTGCAGGCGGTACAGCGAACAGCGGCACTTAGGGTTGCTTCAGCCTATCGCACGGTCTCGGCCGCAGCAGTCCTCATGATAAGTGGAGAGGTACCTATTGACCTATTGGTACGTGAGCAAAAGGAGGCATGGGACTCTAGGGGCGAGCATCCCGGTATTAGCCCTGCAGAGCGGAGGTCCCGCACCATACAGCGATGGCAAGAGAGATGGAGCGAAGAGACGATCGGTAGAAGGACGGCGAAGCTCATCCCCAATATAGAAAGGTGGACGCAAAGGGATTTTGGCGAAGTAAACTACTTTCTCACCCAGTTTATCTCAGGCCATGGATACTTCCAGAAGTATCTGTACCGCATGGGTAAGACAGGCGACCCCGGTTGCATCTACTGCAGTGAGACGCACGACGACGCTGAACACACGTTTTTCAGCTGCATCAAATGGCACGCGGAGAGAAACACATTGAGGAATCAGATCGGCGAGTTTAACCCTGACAGCATAGTCAACAAAATGCTCGATTGTGAGAACATATGGAGCGCTGTGGCGAACTACATCGAATACGTTCTACGGAGGAAAAAGAGACACCTCGATGCATCACGGCAAAGCGAGCTCCCAGCAAGAGAAGAAGAAGAACCAGCAGGAACAAGCTGGGTACATATGACGGACCCAGACGTGGGCGAATAGAGAACGGTCCTTTTTATAGGACGTTGTTTCTGGGCCTTCCCGAAGTAATATAGACAGCAGTTCCAGGAAGGCACTCTACCCAGAAAAAGAGGACTGATTGTTTTAGTGGAAACACCACTCGACGCAGCTGACGACGGTCACTGTAAGTGCGAAGGCATTTTAAACCCTACCTCACCCGTCAAAAAAAAAAATAATAAAAAAAAATAATAATAATAATAATAATAATAATAATAAAAATAATAATAATAATATTAATAATAATTATAATAATAATAATAATAATAATAATATTAATTAGTATGAGGTAGCCAATTTAGAGTAATTATGTCGAGAGTAAATATGTAGATTTAACTTCACGAAGGTTGTACAGCAAGTAAGTATATATAAAAAACCTGGGCTTCGGAACGTTATGAACCGATTCGATTGAAAAACTACATTTTGTTTTTGTAGAGCTATCTAAATTTCAGTGTGATCAACTTAGCTTAAATATACGATAAGAAAAATAATGTTGGTTTATTCGAAGATATAAAAAAAATTTGTTAGTAAAAATTATTAATATAAAAATTATAATTTATTATTATAATTTGAGTGTCCAAAGCTAGTTTGGACATCGCGCCGGCCTTGGCACTAGGCAAGAGTTGACTCTTTTGTTGTCCCCTTCCAAATTCTGTTGACGATGGATTTTCATATCATGTTCCCGATTAGGTTTTTGTTGATTGATAAGGACGTTGATGTTTTGAGTAGTGGTTTCTGCTATGTCTTCTGGCATTATTGTTGATATTATTGGTGCTACTTTGATCTGGGTCTTGGCTATGCCTAGAGCGAAGAAAATTTCTTTATATTACTAAATATGAGTGATTCGTGAAAGGAAACCCTTTGATAAGAAAAAATAATGATGGTGATATTGTAAAAATTATGTGTAGTGGGATTGTGGAACTCCAGCTGAAATTAAGTGTATTATTTATTTGAGTTAAGGTATGAAGTTCTTTAAAGTTGAGCTTCTGGATTGTTTGTTTTAACTTAGAATATTTCATGTATAGCATGTGGAGCGGGATAATGGATTGATTTGCTATAGCGAGTACGAGTATTCTACTGGCACTTAATGGGTTAATTTTATGTTGAAATATCACCCTATGGGGTCGCCCCTGCCTCCAGATGAGGTGAACGGATGTTCATGTGGAGCGGGATAATGGATTGATTTGCTATAGCGAGTACGAGTATTCTACTGGCACTTAATGGGTTAATTTTATGTTGAAATATCACCCTATGGGGTCGCCCCTGCCTCCAGATGAGGTGAACGGATGTAGTTCGAGCAGTAGGGTAATAATTATATGTGCATATATAAGCGGCAGTAATATTTCGGCGTATCATCAAAGGTCTTGGTAGCGCTTGTTTCATGGAAGCGAATAAGATTCAAATTATTTAGATCTTTTTTCGGTATGGGCGAGAGCAGTTTGGGATAAACTGCGGTACCCATTTTCGGCTGCACATCAGCAGTCTTTGGTGCATTTGTACAAATACCCGAGAGAATTTGGTTACAACAGAGGTTTGTTCCTAGAACTGATAAAGCTTTATGGTTTTCCAAGTCGCAAGTTAAAGCGCATTGTATAGGGAGCATGGGTGCGAAAATTACAGTTTTTGACTGTTCATCTTTTATAAAACTTTTCTGTTGAGTTATTTGAGCTGCTGTTTCTTCTTTAGCTTCCGTTTTGCTGCGAGTATGGAACGAATTTAGAAGCGTTGAGAACTTTGGGAACTGTTCAGAGTTATCTTTAGCGATTTTCGTGGCACAAGGAGAACCGTGCGCACGACTGCTGTTGATATATGACTCTATGTTTTGAGCCAGAGTTTGTTGTGATGGAACAAATAAGTTTGCTGTTCTATCTTGGCTACAGGTAACAGGGTTTCTGCAGCTACCTGGGGTTTTTTGAGAGTTTTGCATATGGGCTAGAGTTGGGAGGGAGCGGCGGAGCGTTGCTTCGAGTACAGGAATATTTGGTGGCTCAAATCTTTTTATGCTTATCAAATCAAGGATTTGAGAAGAGCAACGGTTATACGTATCCTTACAGTCATAAAATTTACTTTTTGCGTGCTCTCTTACTGAATTTTCCGGATATAAAATAACTCTTTCGTAAGAAGAGCTTATTTTGGCCCATCTTGTATGCAAATCCCTCAGCTTGACTTCAAGAAGTGAGACAGTTTGATAGTCAGATAGTGAGCTATTAAACCTTTGGGTAAATCTGTTCAAATGGTCACAAGAAAATGAAAACTGTTCATGTGGGTATATTTCAAGTTCTTTAGCTTCTGTGTGAGCCACATTTTTTGGGTAAACTGGACCAGATTGTAGTGTGCTATTACGATAGAACATTGTGTTATAATTAACTGGGAGCAAACTTATGTTTTTCGACCAAGTAACCGTAAAAGAGGCTATAAGCGCTAGATATTGATTATCTAGTTTAAAGTTGATTCCAAAAGATATTTTTTCATATTACATATGCAGAGATAGGGGCTAATGGGTTATAGCTTTAGATACTTGGTATCAAGTTCAAGACACAAGGGCATATGTAAAAGAAGAGTTGGATTTGTGTAATAGGGGCTATGAGATATAGCACTAGATATGATATCTAGTTCAGTAAAATAGAGTAAGGGGCTATAGAGTATAGAACTAGGTCGTTTACCTAGTTTCAATTACCAAATTTATAATATTTGTCAAAACGAGATAAATCACTTTTTTCTATAATGGCTTTGTTAGATAGGGTGCTAATGGGTTATAGCACTAGATGAGTTATCTAGTAAAAGAACAGAGCATATATGAAAAAGGTGAGTTGAGGTGAGAATACTATTAACTCACTACAAAATTATTGTGTATATTCTACTGGATGCAGAGGACTAAGATAGTATAGTTGAAGCCAAATGTTTATTTTTAATTAAAAGCTTTCAACAATTGAAATAAATGACCTTAACAAATGTATCTTAGCACGGACTTCGTTTCCTGCAGAGTTAAATGAGTTAAAGTTTTCTGAATTGCTATCCTAGGAAAAGCTTTCAGTTCAGTTTAGTATTAATTTTCTCCGATAGACATTATGGGATAAAATGCATAATATTATCGGTAGGCAGTAAAATTATACGAGGAGAAATAACTTCCTTAATCAGAGAAAACTCTAATTTAATGAATTTTTAAATTCAGCTGTAAATAATTTGATCTACAGCAAATTTATGAAATTTAAATTTATTTCAATTGCAAAAGGGTATTATCCTTCAATTACTTGGGAAACTGAATACAAACGCTATGGCAACATTTAGGAGAACTCTGAATAGAGAAATTTTTTCCAGTTCTTTTTCTTATTGTCGTTGTCATATCGGGGGATTTTGCTCTCTTCTGA
>CATQFL010000007.1:22500-45000 GCA_956483635.1 Panzeria rudis | reverse complement strand
TTCATTTGAAATGCTTTTAATTTCATTTGGGTCACCTTTGCATTAATGTGGGACTTCCGTGATAGACGACGATCAAGATGAACACCGAGATATTTTACTTCAGTGTTTTGAGGTATAGTTTGGTTATTTATTTGTATAGATGGCCAAGTTTCTCTCCATAATGTAAAGATAATGTGTAGACATTTTTGCTCGTTAATTTTAATTGTTTTATCCATTGTTCCAACTGAGGTATATACTCTTGCAGTTTGCGGTAAGCTTCTTGATGGCTTTTGTGAACACTTAGAAAAGCTGTATCATCAGCGAATGTTGATATATGTATGTTACTCCTTACCGGCAAGTCAGCCCTATGGTATGTCAGAAACAAGCGAATTTATAAAGATTTAGATGTGCCGCTTCTTACCGGCAAGTCAGCCCCATGGTATGTCAGAAACAAGCGAATTCATAAAGATTTAGATGTGCCGCTTGTTAAGACAGTGTTTTCTAAAGACGGGGTTTTGGGAAATTCAAACGCTAAGGGGGTAAAAATGGATAAAAACTGGTAAATTCGGTAACCTTATATCTCCGGATCTAACTAAGTTAGACATAAAAGGTAAAAATATAATTTTGGTACCTAAAGTAATACAGATAGAAATTGAATTTAAAACGCATTCTTCTATCCTTACGAAGCCCTTAAATATGTTTTGGTACTTTTTTGTAATTCGAATATATAAAGCGTAAAATTGGTTGCCCTTTTTGGTACTTTTTTCCATACAACTATTTTTTATGAAAATTGACATACAAAGTGATTGAATATGTTTGTATATTTTCACTAAGAAAAGATTTTTGAAAATCTTAATTCTAAGGGGATTAAAAAGGGTAAACACGGATAAAATCGGTAACCTTATACCTTCGAATCTAAGTAAGGTAGACATAAAATTCTAAAAGCATCATAATAAGATAGAAAAATGAGCGGACAGGTGTCTGAAACTTTTTAAAATCTGTACATTTAGGGGCCGAAAAAGGGTGAAAATATAATTTTGCTTCTTTTTTTGTTAACAGTTTATCTCCTAAAGTAATAAAGTTAGAAACTAAACTTGAAATTCATTCTTCTCTCCTTAAAAAGCCCTAAAAAACAGTTTTATATTTTTTCAAATTTGAATATATAATGGGTAAAATTGGTAGCCCTTTTTGGTACTTTTTTCCATATAACTATTTTTTATGCACATTGATACACATACTGAATGCATATGTTTGTATATATTCTCTACGAACGAATTTTCGAAAACTTAAATTCTAACGAGATTAAAAGGGGTAAAAACGGGTAAACTCGGTGTTCTTATATCTCCGAATCTAAGTAAGGTAGACATAAAATTCCAAAAGCGTCATAATGTATGTACTTTTTTGAAATTTGTATATTTAGGGCCAAAAAAGGGTAAAAATATAATTTTGAAATGAGCTAATAAGGCCTAAAGATTCATAATGCAAATAAAACAAATTATTTTATTTCATTTTTCCCGACGTTTCGTCAATTATTTGTTGACTTTATCAAGGGATGGGAAATCTATTTATTTGTTAAAAACATTTTATTAATATTGTTATCATTGCACGGTTTTTCAATATAAAACTTACACTATTATTTTAATTTTCATTAATTATTGTTAAAACCCCAATTTAGGTGGATTTTGTTCAATAAATATTTCAAACTAAACATTTTTTTACAAAAAAAGTAAATAAACAAAGAACACAACTTAAAAAACTATATCACAGGTTTACTTTATTGCCACTTTGTAACTTGTGCTGATGTTGTCCGTATCTTCTTTTAAATTCATCGTCTTTTCCCTCTTTTGTTGAATTCGCAAACTTTCTATAGTGTACCTTTTCTTTTCAATGTTTTCTTTATCTAAGATCTTGACTTCTTCAAAATCAGCTGTATGGCCAGTGTCCAGTATGTGTTGCGATAGTGCTGTTGAATGTTTGTTTTTCTCAATATCACTCTTGTGCTCTTTTATTCTCGTTTCTAAACTGCGTTTTGTTGTACCAATATATAGCATATCACAGTTGTTGTTTTGATTACCTTTACATTTTATTTCGTAAACTACATTACTTTGTTGTTGTTTATTTATTGGCGCTTTTACTTTAGAAAATATTCTATTTAGTGTTGTATTAGGCTTGTATGCGAAATTAATGTTTCTGTTTTTTATTGTGTTTCTGATGTTTGTGTTATCTGTCAAGCCAGGGATGTAACGTACACTATAATATTTCTTTTCTTCATTATTAATAGTGGTTTCATTTGTGGTATTGATATTTAGTTTTTTACTTGTTTCTTCAATCATTTTGAGGATTAATTTTGAAGGGAAACTATTTTCCATTAAAGTTTTTTTTTTTTTTTTTTACTTTGCTCAGCGGCGACGGCTCCCCGAATATATGGACTCCCTAAGATTCACAAACCGGATGTTCCTCTCAGGCCCATTGTTTCTTCGGTGCAAGTTCCGTGTTATAAACTATCAAAATACGTGGGACAAATTCTTAAAAACGTCATCTCTACAGAATACAATATATTGAATTCCACAAGACTTAAAGAACAACTAAACAACATCACCCTGGAAAATGAAGAAATATTAATTTCACTGGATGTCATTTCCCTTTTTACTAATATTCCAGTAAGTAAAGCCATAAACATAATAATGGAAAAATGGACCACAATTCAGAACTACACAAAAATGTCCAAGCCGATGTTCTTAAAAATACTTCGATTTTGTCTTTATGACAACAGTTATTTTGTATATGAAAATGATATTTTCAACCAAATTTTCGGGATGCCGATGGGAAACCCTCTATCACCTACTATTGCGGATATAGTGCTGGACAATGTATTAGACGAAACTCTAAAGAAGCTACAAAATGAAAACATTAAACTGAAATACATAACGAAGTATGTAGATGACATATTAGCCATAGTAAAAACCGACGAAAAAGATAAAATTTTGAAATTCTTTAATAACTTCCACACGAAAATACAATTCACTATGGAAATAGAAAAAGATTCTTCAATTACGTACCTAGATACCAGAATATACAGGAGAAGTAACAAATTAGTACTGAACTGGCATAAAAAAGATACAGCATCGGGCAGAATCATGAATTTTAATTCAAATCAGCCCAAAAATCAGATAATTAATACCGCGAAAAATTTCATCTACAGAACTCTCCATCTCAGTGATACACAATTTCACATAAACAATATTAGATACATCAAAAAAACTTTAATGGAAAATAGTTTCCCTTCAAAATTAATCCTCAAAATGATTGAAGAAACAAGTAAAAAACTAAATATCAATACCACAAATGAAACCACTATTAATAATGAAGAAAAGAAATATTATAGTGTACGTTACATCCCTGGCTTGACAGATAACACAAACATCAGAAACACAATAAAAAACAGAAACATTAATTTCGCATACAAGCCTAATACAACACTAAATAGAATATTTTCTAAAGTAAAAGCGCCAATAAATAAACAACAACAAAGTAATGTAGTTTACGAAATAAAATGTAAAGGTAATCAAAACAACAACTGTGATATGCTATATATTGGTACAACAAAACGCAGTTTAGAAACGAGAATAAAAGAGCACAAGAGTGATATTGAGAAAAACAAACATTCAACAGCACTATCGCAACACATACTGGACACTGGCCATACAGCTGATTTTGAAGAAGTCAAGATCTTAGATAAAGAAAACATTGAAAAGAAAAGGTACACTATAGAAAGTTTGCGAATTCAACAAAAGAGGGAAAAGACGATGAATTTAAAAGAAGATACGGACAACATCAGCACAAGTTACAAAGTGGCAATAAAGTAAACCTGTGATATAGTTTTTTAAGTTGTGTTCTTTGTTTATTTACTTTTTTTGTAAAAAAATGTTTAGTTTGAAATATTTATTGAACAAAATCCACCTAAATTGGGGTTTTAACAATAATTAATGAAAATTAAAATAATAGTGTAAGTTTTATATTGAAAAACCGTGCAATGATAACAATATTAATAAAATGTTTTTAACAAATAAATAGATTTCCCATCCCTTGATAAAGTCAACAAATAATTGACGAAACGTCGGGAAAAATGAAATAAAATAATTTGTTTTATTTGCATTATGAATCTTTAGGCCTTATTAGCTCATTTCAAAATACACAAAATACAAATTTACATTGGCCATACAACAAAAATAATAATTTTGGTAGTTTTTTTTTGTTAACGGTTTATATTTTAAAGTAAAGGTACTTTTCCGAAAACCTACTTGTTTGAAAATGAAGTTTTTAGAAATGGTACTTTTTGAAAAATGTTTTTTGGAAAGGGTACTTTTTGAAAATGATACTCTTTTGAAAATAGTTACTTTTTGAAAAGGTACTTTTTGGAAAAAGTTCATTTTAGGGCTCTGTACACCAAAAGAGTAAATTCAACTTATTGTTTTCGATACACTGTCCGTCAGTCTTTCTGCCTGTCACAGGCTGTTTTCTCGAGAGCCGTAAGAACTACGGGCTAAGGATTAAAGGGTGTTCTAAAGCGAGCAACGAAATATATTGCAATACTAATGTAATATACAGATACTTTTATATAGACTCTCGAAATTTTCAGTCAGTGTCAATTGTGTAGTCTGTAGAATATTTAATACAACAAAAATTAAAGGGTGTTCTGAAAGTTAATGTAATTTTGACTATGTAGCTTAAACTGTTTGATGTATCTTGGAAACCGTGTAATGACACGTGTTCCGCTGGTTGCTAGGATAGGCTCAGCGGAGTCCAGGGGTCGTTGATAATGCTGTTGTTTATTTTAAAGAAAACACATTGGTTCTTCAATCGTTATAAAACGTATTACCAATATTTATTTATCTTCAAAGCTTAGGAACTATTCTTAAAATAGTACAAATATTGTATTGCTTAATTAAAAAGATTTTAATTAAAGAAAATGACGACGAAATCGTGATGGGTCCCAGACCGGTCACTACGTCAGACAGCGGGAGAGATGCTCGCGTTCCGCACCTATACGGGATTGGCGTAGCTAGCTCCTCACCATCTCGAACGTGGTCACCGACTGACCCGAAGGCTGTGTTGGTGGAGGTCAGCGGTAGGGCGAACGATACAACTGCTCTCAACTCACACGGGACGCCTCAAGGATCGAAAATTGCAACGGGAGAGCACTGAATGCAATCTCCGTCTCCCAGACCTTCACTGGAGGGCGAGTAGTTATGGAGCCGGGCGATCCCTCACTCAATAACTAATCCCCGAAAACGAGAAGTTATGCAGCCGGGCGATCCCTCACTCAATAACTAGTCCTTCTCAGTAGTTGGAAAGATTCCTATATTCTTAGGTTTCTCTAGCTCCTGTATACTATAAGATGTCTATCAAGCACGGGCGATCCCTCTACTTGATAAACTAGCTCTTATCGCATCGCAAGCTGCTAGCCAACTGATCTTGTTTGGCAATTGTTAGCCTCTTATATTATTCGTGGCATACCCACAGAAATACACTCACTGACATACGCGTACACAGTACTGGAATTATTTCCAGTTCGTGTAGTTTGTCGTCGACTGCGCATGTCCGTGAGATTTACTACACAATTAGCATTGTCAGAGCGGCTGTCAGCTTACTTGTTCTTAATATAATTGTATAAATATATTATATTGCACTCTTACATAGAGAGAGCGGGGAAATAATTTAAATATGTAGTAATTCATTTTATTTATTTTATTGTAGATAATAACTGACCAAAATAACCTTCATGTGTTGTTGTAAATGCCAATATGTATATATATAAAATGAGAATATTTAAATATGTAGTAATTCATTTTATTTGTTTTAATGTAGAAAATAACTGAACAAAATAATCTTCATGTGTTTTTGTAAATGCCTATATGTAGCCATATAAAATGGGAATCTGACTTTCAAGAGAATATACAACGTAAAATATAAATACCATCACAATAAGCTTAAATATACATATATATTATTTGACAATATTCGTACCTATATAGGTATAATTAATAACAAACGGGTTACTTAGAATTGTTGCGCCAAAAACGAGCCCGTCGACTTTTGTCGTCACACTGCCCCCCTCCCAGGGAAATCTAAGGCCGGCGCCATATGATCTGGACAACACCATTACGGTATATGTTTACTCGATAGGATTGCCCCTGAATCACTTCGAAAAGTCGGATACGGGATGGTGGAGGATCTTTTAGCCCTGCGTGTTGTATCTTCCGTCGCAATTGCTCGGGTGCTTGCTGTAAGCTGATCACCCGCGGGCTAGTGGGTTATGGTGGCGTGCGGCCAGGTGATGGCGTATCGGTGTGTCGCTTTGGAGTCGTACATTCCGTTGATGGGGAGCTGGATGCGGCCACTGATGCGCTTTGTAAGTCGATGGGCGTTGGTAGTGACAATTTTTCACAAAGGGTGCGCTTCGGGGTATAGGAGGAGGTAGCCATGGATGATATACAACCGTTGGCTGCGGTAGGATTATTTCAGGGACGGCCGGTGAGCTGCTTCGGGGTGGTGTGACGTTTACTGGTTGTGGTGGTGTGGAAACAAAAGGTCGTCGATCGAGAGCCGGTGACGAATGAGTTTCCGGCACCAACAGCTTTACTGTACAAGTTCGTTCGTAACAACGGAACCCCAAATGGCGGTATTGGCGATCCTGGACCTCATATGTGCCTAGTCCTTGCCGGCGTTTGGGAGTAGGAGGACGGAGATTCTCGCTTTCCCAGTCTAATGATGATGGCGAGCTTGGTGGCCCCGGTGATGGTGGGGTTGGGCTGCGTCTCTCGATAGTAGTAACTTGAAAACCAAAAAATGTTCTCTGAATCTCGACCAGGACCGGATCATCCAAATCGATATGTTCCAGAGTATTTGGGCTGAACATGAGATCTTCCAGATCTTCACACTCGGCCTGTGTTACGGCTGGCTCTGATTCGTGGTCGCTATTAATCACCACAACTTCCGGCGGTGGACTTTGGGCCTTGCGTGGTGGCTCGGGGGAATTTTGTGCTGGCGTGGCGGTACTTGGTGCGGTCGACATTTTATCGTCGTCTTCAAGAAAAATGGTACGTCTCCCTTTGCTCTGCTCTTTTTCCATATTCTTACGAAACTTCCGCCGCGACTCTTCAAACTTGTTGCGTTTGCCACTCATGTTTAAACTGTACTAATCTGTTAAGTGTTATGTTTCCTTTGGATACCTTTTACCTCTTTTTTTCCGTTTTGGTGTCTTGTTTGCTTCATTATGTACTGCTACTGGTAACCCGTGTTATGGTTCTCTTCATTTATACCTGTAAAGTCGAGAGTAAAAATTAAGAGATTTATTAGTGCTCTGAGGCGTGATATGGTTTCAGATCACTAATGTGCGCAGTACGCTCTTCCGAGCTGTCAGCTCTAGGAATAGTTGCGATGACGGGGGACACAAATCCCTGTATGACATAAGGCCCCCCGTACTTAGGTGCTAGCTTGGCAGCAAAGTTGTCTGTTGCTTTGGACAGCGGGTGTAAGCGGAGTAGAACATATTCTCCGATTTTTGGCTTCCATTCGCGACGTCGCAATTTTGAAAATTTCGTGCAGTTCTTTTGCCCTTTCATTCGGAAGGACTGACCGTGCTCCTGTGCCGACCGTTACTTCGTCATATAGGGTCTTAGGCAACCGTGGTTCTCTCCCTTGGGTAAGGTATGCTGGTGTGTACCCGGTAGACTCAGAGGTACTTGTTTTGATGGCCAGCATAATTTCAGGTGAGTTTTCATCCCATGAAGTGTGCTGTGCCCCCGAGTACTGTGCCATTATGGTCTTGACCGTGCGGTTGATGCGTTCAGTTGGATTTTCTTGTGGTGTGTATGGGGCGGTAAACTGCTGCCGGACACCCATTTCTGCTAGAAAATTCTTAAAAACTCGTGCTGTGAGTTGTGCCCCATTGTCGGTGATTATGGCTTTTGGTATCCCGTATCTGGCTATTATTCTTTCGCGAAACGCCTTTACTAACCCCGCTGCGGTAGCTTTCCTCATGGGTACTAATTCGCACCATTTAGAGAAGCTACCGAAGAAAACCAGTAGCATATTGTTACCATTGCGGGTTCTGGGGAGGGGTGCCACAAAGGCCGCACACAGGAAAGCCCACGGTTCGTCGGGTATGCGCGTAAGCATTTTTCCTGCGGGCATGCGTTGGGATACCTTAAATTTCTGGCAGGTTTCGCACTGCTGGACATAACGGGTAATATCGCGGGTCATTGCTGGCCAGTAGTATCGGCTGCAGATCTAGTGCGTAGTTTTTCTCACACCCAAATGGCCACCTGCCGGCTCGTCGTGGTTCTCTTGTAGGACTTGACGTCTTAGCGGAGTGGCGACACACAGCTTCCATGGCGTACTGTCTTCATCATTCGTTTGCCGGGGCAGATGACGATAGAGTTGGCCATTGACAATTGCGTAATCTGGGAATTTTTCTGGGTGTTCACTGACATCCGTGATACGCTTTCCTAGCCACCTACATGTACCAGTTCGAGCATGCACATAGTTGACATCTTCTACAGGTTGCCGCGAAAGCGCATCGGCTACGACGTTTTGCTTGCCTTTCCTATAGTGGACAGAAAAATTGTATTGCTGCAACTGCAGCGCCCACCTGGCCAGTCGTCCGACGGGGTTATCTATGGAGTTCAGCCACTTTAAAGCCAGATGATCAGTTATTACCTGAAACTCGTATCCTTCAAGGTAATGGCGCATTTTCCGGATTCCACACACGATAGCCAGACATTCTTTTTCGGTGGCAGAGTAGTTTTTTTCAGCCGGCTCAAGGTGACGACTAGCGTACGCGATAACCCTTTCAGACCCCTCGATTTCCTAGGTGAGCGCGGCACCAAGTCCATAGTCGCTAGCAACTATTTGGAGCACAAATGTGTTGGCGAAATCTTGGCAGGTTAGCACTGGTGCTTTTGTCAGGTGGTCCTTGAGAGTTTCGAACGCCCCTTGTTACTCGGCTCCCCACTTCCAATGCCTGCCCTTTTTCAACAATTGAGTCAGTGGCCGCGAAACTTCTGCGAAATTGGGTACAAACCTTCTGTACCACGTGGTGACGCCTAGGAATCGGCGCACATCTTGGACGTTTTTTGGCGGCTGCATTGTGGCCATAGCCGCGATTTTATCGGGCTCAGTTTTTATTCCTTGTGGGGTGACTACGTACCACAGGTACTTTGTTTCGGATTTAAAAAACTCACATTTTTCAATATTTATTTTTAAGTTGGCAGCTCTTAATCGCCGAAAGACATCTCGCAGATTTCGGAGGTGCTCTTCAAAATTAGTTCCGATGACGATAATATCATCTAGATAGGCAAATGCATGCGGCTCCATGTCTGCGCCGATGACACTATCTAGGGCTCTCTGGAAGGTAGCTGGTGCAGAGTGGAGGCCGAATGGCATAACCCTCCACTGGTACAGTCCTCGCCCAGTGACCCCAAAAGCGGTATATTTCTTGCTATCTTCTGCCATTGGTATTTGCGGTCCAGGCTACTGATAAATTTGGCATTACGGAGTAGGTTGAGAATGGCATCGATACGCGGAAGCGGGTAGGCATCTGGAACTGACCTGGCGTTTAATTGTCTGAAATCCATGCACGTCCGCCACGTGCCATTTTTCTTTCTCACCAAGGTGATTGGGAAACTATAGGGGCTGCGCGACGGTTCGATACACCCACGCTCGATCATTTTGTTCACCTCTTCGTCTATAATCGCCTGCATGGCGGGATTACGTTGTGCATAGCGTAATTTTATCGGTCGCTCGTCTTTCATAACGATCCTATGTTGAGCGATAGTAGACAAGCCCTGTATTCGCTGAAACTTCGGGAGTTCCTCGCTCAGAAATTGGTCTACTTTCTGCTTTAAACTGTGACTAAGTTCGCTGGGTACCGCCCACATAGATTCACTGGTAGTTATAATAGGTTTTCTTACCTTGTCTTTGATTTCCTCCTGTCCAAACTCTGGCTTCTGCGTCTGCTCTAAGTTTACGACTAGGCCGGCACAAACTAGAGTCGTGTTAACCTTCCGGAGAAAATCGAGGCCTAATATGACCTTCTCGGTAGAATCATTCATGATGAGGAAGATGTGTTGTCTGGCCACATTGCCTAGAGTAACGCCACACTGTACGGCCTTAGAAATTCCCTTACGGGTACCATCGGCCAAGCGAACAGTGATATCTACTTCTACGTACGTGGGTCTCTGGTAAAGTTCCTGTACCAATGTGGGAGAAATAAAACTCCTGGTTGCACCCGTGTCGATAATAGCATCTACCGGCCTGTTCATGATGAGAATATTGGCTTTTACCTTTTCATCTTCACATGTTAAGTTAGTATTGTTGGTAACGGCTTTATGATTATGCTTAGACTTCTGCCATTTAGCTGGCAGGGCAGGCTGCTCCATGACCATTCGGTGATGCTCTCCTCGGTTGGTGTGGGTGTTTTGGGGAATGCTTTCGAGTTCTGTGGCCAAATAGATGAGATCGTCTAGATTTGCAAAGTCTTTGCACCGGATATACCATTGGTAGTCCGATTGCGCATTTCGGAAGATGCGTTCCAGCCTCTGTTCAGGAGTGAGACCTGAGTGGCGCATCAGATTTTGGAGGGAGAGTACGTAGTCCTTAAACGTTTCTCGGGGCTTCTATATCCTCTTCCGGATTTCGTCGTCTAGTTTTTCGAAATACCGGGGCGGGAGGAAAAATGTCAGAAAGTCTCCCTTAAATCGTGACCACTGTGTCCATTGTTTGTTGTTATTACTAAACCAACACAGCGCTCTCTCCCGAAAAAATTCTGAAATCACTTTTAATATATCTTCTAGGCTTACCTCATACATTTTTGACAGCTCCTCCACCCGTTCGATAAAGCCTAATGGATCATTTCCGCCATCATATTTTACGCCCCACTTTCGCACTATTTCGATTGTCAGGATGCGGCTTTCTGTTGTCATTTTTGGCATCTCAGGGGGCCCTTCATTTTTCATTGGAGAGTTGGACATATTTGCGTGCACTCTAGATGGCACTGTGAGACTCTCACCTTAGCTTGTGGACGCCATGTTCTCGTGCTTCAACTGTACTTCCAATAATTTCTGTAAGGTCTCCTCCTCGTGCTCTGACAATAGAAATTTGGCGAACCGCTTACGCAGCTCTTCTACCGTACCACTGGTGATCTGTTCAAATTCAGCTAAATATGATGTTAGCTCGTCCTTCTTTAAGGAATAGACCCAAGAGGTTCTCAAGGGTTTTTCTTTAGTGATGTTGTCACTCTGCATCTTTAATGATTACTTCTTCGCTCAAGAATGTCACTGTGTTTTTTCTTTTGTTGAATTTATTATTTGGACTCAAATGTTGATATTTTAGTTATTATTATTATTATTTTTTAATGAACGAATCTGTTCCAGATGATGATGTGGACAGATAAGTCCCTGCTCGGGCGCCAATGTAACGACACGTTTTCCGCTGGTTGCTGGGATAGGCTCAGCGGAGTACAGGGGTCGTTGATAATGCTGTTGTTTATTTTAAAGAAAACACGTTGGTTCTTCAATCGTTATAAAACGTATTTCCAATATTTATTTATCTTCAAAGCTTAGGAACTATTCTTAAAATAGTACAAATATTGTATTGCTTAATTAAAAAGATTTTAATTAAAGAAAATGACGACGAAATCTTGATGGGTCTCAGACCGGTCACTACGTCAGACAGCGGGAGAGATGCTCGCGTTCTGCACCTATACAGGATTGGCGTAGCTAGCTCCTCACCAGCTCGAACGTGGTCACCGACTGACCCGAAGGCTGTGTTGGGGGAGGTCAGCGGTAGGGCGAACGATACAACTGCTCTCAACTCACACGGGACGCCTCAAGGATCGAAAATTGCAACGGGAGAGCCCTGAATACAATCTCCGTCTCCCAGACCTTCACTGGAGGACGAGTAGTTATGGAGCCAGGCGATCCCTCACTCAATAACTAGTCCCCGAGAACGAGAAGTTATGCAGCCGGTCGATCCCTCACTCAATAACTAATCCTTCTCAGTAGTTGTAAAGATTCATATATTCTTAGGTTTCTCTAGCTCATGTATACTATAAGATGTCTATCAAGCACGGGCATTCCCTCTACTTGATAAACTAGCTCTTATCGCATCGCAAGCCGCTAGCCAACTGATCTTGTTTGGCAATTGTTAGCCTCTTATATTATTCGTGGCATACCCACAGAAATACACACACTGATATACGCGTACACAGTACTGGAACTATTTCCAGTTCGTGTAGTTTGTCGTCGACTGCGCATGTCCGTGTGATTTACTACACAATTAACATTGTCAGAGCGACTGCCAGCTTGCATGTTCTTAATATAATTGTATAAATATATTATATTGCACTCTTACATAGAGAGAGCGGGGAAATAATTTAAATATGTAGTAATTCATTTTATTTATTTTAATGTAGAAAATAACTGACCAAAATAACCTTCATGTGTTGTTGTAAATGCCTATATGTATATATATAAAATGAGAATATTTAAATATGTAGTAATTCATTTTACTTGTTTTAATGTAGAAAATAACTGAACAAAATAATCTTCATGTGTTTTTGTAAATGCCTATATGTAGCCATATAAAATGGGAATCTGACTTTCAAGAGAATATACAACGTAAAATATAAATACCATCACAATAAGCTTAAATATACATATATATTATTTGACAATATTCGTACTTATATAGGTATAATTAATAACAAACGGGTTACTTAGAATTGTTGCGCCAAAAACGAGCCCGTCGACTTTTGTCGTCACAACCGTAAGAGGCAAACTCCCGAAATTTAAAAAAACTCTAAACCTAAAAAATTCCAGAATTAAAAAAGTCAAAACGAAAAATCGCCAATATGAAAATATCGCTAAAACGCAAAAATTCGCCAAAACTAAAAAGATCGCCAAAAAACTAACCAATTTTATGGTTATTTTTATATGAGTTAATTAATTTTTCTATATCTGCACACCAATGGGGTAGCGAAGCACGCCGGGTATAGCTAGTCTATATAATAAAAGAGTAAGGTGACTGACTGACTGGGGTATCATCGCCCAGCCCAAACGATTGAAGCTAGAGACTTGAAATTTCTTACGTCGGCCCCCCTCCCGATGTATAGATCCGCTAAGAAGGGTCCTTGGAAATTCAAATGCTAAGGGGGCAAAAAGGGGTAAATTCGGTAACCTTATATCTCCGGATCTTATATCTCCGGATCCAACAAAAGTTAGACACAAAATTCCAAAAACATCATATTAATATCAAAAAATAATCGGACTTTTTTTGAAATTCGTCATTTAGAGGCCGAAAAAGGGCAAAAATATAATTTTGGTACTTTTTTGTTAACCCGTTTATATCCTAAAATACTAAGGATAGAAATGAAATTTAAAATGTATTCTTCTCTCCTTAAGAAGACATAAATGCGCTTTGGTACTTTTTAGAAGTTCGAATACATAAAGGGAAAAATTTGGGGTTCTTTTTGGTACTTTTCCCTGTACCCCATTTGTTATGTACTTTGAATGCACGTCGGCCCCCCTCCCGGTGTATAGATCCACTAAGAAGGGGTTTTTGGAAATTTTAATGTTAACGTGGCGAAAAGGGGTAAAAACGGGTAAATTCGGTAATCTTATATCTCCGGATCTAACTAAGGTAGAAAGAAAATTCCAAAAACACCATAACATGACCAAAAAATAAGCGGGCAGCTGTTTGGTACTTTTTTTGAAATTCGTACATTTTGAGACCGAAAAAGGGTAAAAATATAATTTTGGTACTTTTTTGTTAGCCCGTTTATCTCCTAAAATAATAAAGATAGCAATGAAATTTATAATGTATTACTCTCTCCTTAAGAAAGCCTAAATACACTTTGGTACTTTTTAGAAGTTCGAATATATAAAGGGTAAAATTGGGAGTTTTTTGGTACTTTTTCTCGTACAATTATTTGCTATGTACTTTGAATGCACGTCGGTCCCTCTCCCGATGTATAGATCCACTAAGAAGGGGTTTTTGGAAATTCAAATGTTAAGGGGTAAAGACTGGTGAATTCGGTAATCTTATATCTCCGGATCTAAGTAAGGTAGACACAAAATTCCAAAAACATCATAATAAGTTAAAAAAATAATCGGACATGTGTTTGGTACTTCTTTTAAAATTCGTACATTTAGAGGCCGAAAAAACGTAAAAACATAATTTTAGTACTTTTTTGTTAACGCGTTAAAATACTAAAGATAGAAAAAAATTTTAAATGTATTCTTCTCTCCTTAAGAAGACCTAAATGCGCTTTGGTACTTTTTAGAAGTTGGAATATATAAAGGGTAAAATGGGAGCTCTTTTTAGTATTTTTTCATGTACAACTCTTTGTTATATACTTTGAATGCACGTCTCCCCCCCATCCTGATGTATAGATCCACTAAGAAGGGGTTTTTGGCAATTCAAATCATAAGGGGGCAAAAAGGGGTAAAGCCTGGTAAATTCGGTAATCTTATATCTCCGGACACAAAATTCCAAAAACATAATAAGACCAAATATAAGCGGACAGGTGTTTGGTACTTTTTTGAAATTTTTTCATTTAGGGACCGAAAAAGGGTAAAAATATAATTTGGTTTATTTTGTTTAGTCCGTTTATATTCTAAAATACTAAAGATACAAATGAAATTTAAAATGTATTCCTCTTCTTAAGAAGGCTTAAATGCACTTTGGTACTATTTAGAAGTTCGAACATATAAAGGGTAAAATTGGGTCTTCTTTTTTGGTACTTTTTCTTGTACAACTATTTGTTATGTCCCTGCGAAAAATTTGGTGACAAATGATCCAAAAGTACTCGTCCTATGACTTGAGAAAATGAGAATGGCACCAAAAATAAGGAGTAGTGAATGGCGAAATAAGACATATTGTGTAAATGGTCACATATTTACCAGTTTCAGTCAATTTAGTTGGTACTCCGGGTAGTATTGTAGTAAACGGCCCTGAACAAATTCGATGCACCCGCAGCTAAGGTCTATCACATACTATCTATATAATATTAATTGTCTCCCTTCAATGAGACTGCCATGCCACTCAGAAACCTGTTCTGTAACTATATTCAGATATTAAATCCAGCTTAACTGGTATTTATAACATTGAAATATAAGTGCCCCTGTGGTCGAGTGGGTAGTGTACTTGCCTGTCATGCCGGAGGATGCCGGTTCAAATCCTATCAAAGACACCGCTTAAAAATAAAATACAATTTCTACTTGGATTTGTAACAATAAAAAAATAGATTAATCGATCATTTCAGCTCAATTTTGGAATAATATTTATATATAATCTATATTATTCTACACCGATTAGGACTCCATAAGATAGTTCAGAGACAAGTTACAAGGTGCATACAAAGCATCAATTAACCCCATCCTAGGCCATCCCCATGTAAAAGTGGCTGGTCCGCTTCATAGGAAGTGTTAGAACTCGGACTGGTCACTACTACCTGAGACCGGTCACGTGATTTGTTTTCTATTTAGCGTAGGGGTACTTTGAGTGCACGTCGGCCGCCCTCGCGATGTATAAATTGAAAAGAAGGGGTTTTGGAAATTTAAATGCTTAGCGGGTGGAAAGGGTTAAAAACGGGTAAATTCGGTAATCTTATATCTCCGGATCTAGCTAAGGTAAACACAAAATTCCAAAAACATCATAATAAGATAAAAAAATAAGCGGGCGGGTGTTTGGATCTTTTTTTTATTTTTTCATTTAGGGACCGAAAAAGGGTAAATATATAATTTTGGTACTTTTTTGTTAACCCGTTTTTCTCCTAAAATACCAAAGATAGAAATGAAATTTAAAACATACTCTTCTCTTATTAAGAAGACCTAAATGCGCTTTGGTACATTTTAGAAGCTCGAATATATAAAGGGTAAAATTGCGAGTTCTTTTCGGTACTTTTTCCTGTAAAACAATTTTTATGTACTTTGAATCCACGTCGGCTCCCCTCCCGATGTGTAGATCCACTAAGAAGGGGTTTTTGGAAATTTAAATGCTAGGTAGGAAAAAAGGGATAAAAACCGGTGAATTCGGTAACCCTTTATCTCCGGATAGGTAGACACAAAATTCCAAAAACATCACAATAAGATCAAAAAATAGTCGGACAGGTGGTGTTTGGGTAAAAATATAATTTTGGTACCTTTTTGGTAACCAGTTATCTCCTAAAATACTAACAATAGAAATGAAATTTAATACGTATACTTCTTTTCTCAAGAAGCCCCTGAATGTGCTTTGGTACTTTTTAGAAGTTCGAATATATAAAGTTTAAAAATAGGAGTTCTTTTTGGTACTTTTTCCTGTACAGCTATTTTATATGTACTTTGAATGCACGTCGGCCTCCCTCCTGATGTATATATCCACTAAGAAGGGGTTTTTGGGAATTTAAATGCTAAGGGGGCAAAAAGGGGTAAAAACGGGTAAAATAAGATCAAAAAATAAGCGGATAAGTGTGGTATTTTTTTGAAATTCGTACATTTGAGGGCCGAAAAAGGCTAAAAATATAATTTTGGTACTTTTTTGGTAACCGGTTTATCTCCCAAAATACTAAAGATAGAAATTAAATTTAAAATGTATTCTTCTCTCATTAAGAAGGCCTAAATGCAATTTGGTACTTTTCTGAAATTCAAATATAAGTGGTAGCTCTTTTTGATACTTTTTTCATACAACTATTTTTCATGCATCTTAATATACTGAATATATATTTTTTGTGTAGAAAAACACTTTGTATGTAGTTTTCCATTTCGATGTGTAGATCCACTAATAAGAGATTTGAAACTCAAATTCTAAGGGGTAAAAACCGGTAAATTCGGTATCCTTATACATCCAAATTTGACTAAGGTAGACGTAAAATTAAAAAAACATTATAAGTAAATAAAAAAATATATAAGCGAATACGTGCTTAGAACTTTTTTGAAATTTGTACGTTTAGGGGGCGGAAAAGGGTAAAATGTAATATTGGTACTTTTTTGTAACGAATTTATCTCCTAAAGTAACAAATATAGAAACTGTATTACTCTCTCCTTAAGAAGCCATCAATTACATTTTGGTACATTTTTGAAATTCTAATATTGATAAATATAAGGGATAAAAAGCGTACCATTTTGGTACTTTTTCTATGAATATATTTTTAATGTGTATAGATATATTCACTAAACAGAACTTCATTCTAGAAACCATTTAAAACATTTACCATAAAAGGGTAAACCAAGTAAAATGCATTTAATTCAAAGCTATTAGGGTAATTTTTTAACAAATTTGCAGTACTGGTTCCTTTCGTCAAAAAAATCTTAGCTGATGTAATGCATTTTTGAACATGGGCAATTGGAGACTTATTAATACTTCTTGCATAGATCATTTTTGGAAAAGGTACTTAAGAAATAACTTCTTGGTAAAGAACTTTTTGGTAAATGTGTTTTTAGAAAAGGTTTTCTTTCTAAAATGTACTTTTTGAAAATGTACTTTTAACAAATACTACTTCTATGAAAATATATTTTTTTGCGAAGGAACTTTTTTCAAAATGTACATTTGTTTGAAAATATGCTTTTGCGAAATCATACCTTTTGAAAAAGATAGTTTTCTTAAAACGTACTAATGTGAAAATTTATTTTTGAGAAATGGTTCTTTTTATAAGAGTTGGATTTGTTTTAAAAATGTACTTTTGGGAATGGTACTATTGAGAAACGCTACTTTATTAAAAATGCACTTGTGGAAAAAAATTTTACTTTTTTAAAAGGTAGTTTTTTGAAATCGCTATATTTTGTAAAAGTTACTTCAAGAAAAAAAATTTAAATTTTAAAATGTACTTTAAGGAAATTGTACTTTCCGGAAAAAGACCTTTTAGAAGGGTACCTTGTTTAAAATGTACTTTTTTGAAAATTTACTTTTGGGAAATGGTTCCATTTGGAACGGTAATTTTTAGAAAAAGAAACTTTTTGGAAAAGGTAGTTTTTGGAAATGTACTTTTAGAAAATTGTATTTTTAAAAAATTATACTCTTTTGCATATGTATTTTTGGAAAATGCTCCTTTTTTGAAAAGTAGCTTTTTTAAATGTACTCTTTATAAATATATATGTGTGATTTGAACAGATGGTCTTTTTTTGAAAAGGTAATTTTAAAATACCCACATTACAATAATAATACATCACATTATATTACATTTAGGGAATTCACAATGTGTATCTTAAAATTTGGAAATAGCAATATCGCTACAACCTTAAAATTTCATTGTGAGCAACGATACAAAGCACAGCATATTACAGTAATAAAAGTAACGACGAAGTTTGCCGAATATTTCTCACTATTTACATGTATAGAACACGAACTCAAAATACACAACAAACAAAACAACAACACAAGCACGTTAGTGCTTGATACCTATCAACAAGCCAAAGAAACACCAATACACTTAAACCACGCACAAATTCTTTATTTAAAATATTGCCGCATTGAAAAAAAACATGCTTCTTGGACTTTTAAACTTGTCATCTGGTGGTAAATTTCATTTACACACAAAACAAAAACAACAAACTTGCCAACCCATAATAAAAGACTAAAATTAAAACATCGTTATATTAAGACAAATTTTAGAACGCTGTTGTGAATTCCCGAATTATAATTTGTAGTGGGTACGCACGATTGGGAAGGAGGTGTAGGGCACTGTTTCACTCAGCTGTAAACGAGCGAGGTAGACGGCAGTCATAAAAGCAGTCAACGGCATTATTTTTTTATAAAGTTTTTGCGGGATGTGAATAATTAACAATTATTGATGTTAAATTTATATTCGTACAAAATTAAATTATATGGTGTTGCAATATATATATATATATATATATATATATATATATATATATATATATATATATATATATATATATATATATATATATATATATATATATATATATATATATATATATATATATATATATATATATATATATATATATATATATATATATATATATATATATATATATATATATATATATATATATATATATATATATATATATATATATATATATATATATATATATATATATATATATATATATATATATATATATATATATATATATATATATATATATATATTATATATATATATATATATATATATATATATATATATATATATATATATATATATATATATATATATATATATATATATATATATATATATATATATATATATATATATATATATATATATATATATATATATATATATATATATATATATATATATATATATATATATATATATATATATATATATATATTATTGTTGATGTTATTGGTGCTACTTTGATCTGGGTCTTGGCTATGCCTAGAGCGAAGAAAATTTCTTTATATTACTAAATATGAGTGATTCGTGAAAGGAAACCCTTTGATAAGAAAAAATAATGATGGTGATATTGTAAAAATGATGTGTAGTGGGATTGTGGAACTCCAGCTGAAATTAAGTGTATTATTTATTTGAGTTAAGGTATGAAGTTCTTTAAAGTTGAGCTTCTGGATTGTTTGTTTTAACTTAGAATATTTCATGTATAGCATGTGGAGCGGGATAATGGATTGATTTGCTATAGCGAGTACGAGTATTCTACTGGCACTTAATGGGTTAATTTTATGTTGAAATATCACCCTATGGGGTCGTCCCTGCCTCCAGATGAGGTGAACGGATGTTCATGTGGAGCGGGATAATGGATTGATTTGCTATAGCGAGTACGAGTATTCTACTGGCACTTAATGGGTTAATTTTATGTTGAAATATCACCCTATGGGGTCGCCCCTGCCTCCAGATGAGGTGAACGGATGTAGTTCGAGCAGTAGGGTAATAATTATATGTACACATATAAGCGGCAGTAATATTTCGGCGTATCATCAAAGGTATTGGTAGCGCTTGTTTCATGGAAGCGAATAAGATTCAAATTATTTAGATCTTTTTTCGGTATGGGCGAGAGCAGTTTGGGATAAACTGCGGTACCCATTTTCGGCTGCACATCAGCAGTCTTTGGTGCATTTGTACAAATACCCGAGAGAATTTGGTTACAACAGAGGTTTGTTCCTAGAACTGATAAAGCTTTATGGTTTTCCAAGTCGCAAGTTAAAGCGCATTGTATAGGGAGCATTTGTGCGAAAATTACAGTTTTTGACTGTTCATCTTTTATAAAACTTTTCTGTTGAGTTATTTGAGCTGCTGTTTCTTCTTTAGCTTCCGTTTTGCTGCGAGTATGGAACGAATTTAGAAGCGTTGAGAACTTTGGGAACTGTTCAGAGTTATCTTTAGCGATTTTCGTGGCACAAGGAGAACCGTGCGCACGACTGCTGTTGATATATGACTCTATGTTTTGAGCCAGAGTTTGTTGTGATGGAACAAATAAGTTTGCTGTTCTATCTTGGCTACAGGTAACAGGGTTTCTGCAGCTACCTGGGGTTTTTTGAGAGTTTTGCATATGGGCTAGAGTTGGGAGGGAGCGGCGGAGCGTTGCTTCGAGTACAGGAATATTTGGTGGCTCAAATCTTTTTATGCTTATCAAATCAAGGATTTGAGAAGAGCAACGGTTATACGTATCCTTACAGTCATAAAATTTACTTTTTGCGTGCTCTCTTACTGAATTTTCCGGATATAAAATAACTCTTTCGTAAGAAGAGCTTATTTTGGCCCATCTTGTATGCAAATCCCTCAGCTTGACTTCAAGAAGTGAGACAGTTTGATAGTCAGATAGTGAGCTATTAAACCTTTGGGTAAATCTGTTCAAATGGTCACAAGAAAATGAAAACTGTTCATGTGGGTATATTTCAAGTTCTTTAGCTTCTGTGTGAGCCACATTTTTTGGGTAAACTGGACCAGATTGTAGTGTGCTATTACGATAGAACATTGTGTTATAATTAACTGGGAGCAAACTTATGTTTTTCGACCAAGTAACCGTAAAAGAGGCTATAAGCGCTAGATATTGATTATCTAGTTTAAAGTTGATTCCAAAAGATATTTTTTCATATTACATATGCAGAGATAGGGGCTAATGGGTTATAGCTTTAGATACTTGGTATCAAGTTCAAGACACAAGGGCATATGTAAAAGAAGAGTTGGATTTGTGTAATAGGGGCTATGAGATATAGCACTAGATATGATATCTAGTTCAGTAAAATAGAGTAAGGGGCTATAGAGTATAGAACTAGGTCGTTTACCTAGTTTCAATTACCAAATTTATAATATTTGTCAAAACGAGATAAATCACTTTTTTCTATAATGGCTTTGTTAGATAGGGTGCTAATGGGTTATAGCACTAGATGAGTTATCTAGTAAAAGAACAGAGCATATATGAAAAAAGTGAGTTGAGGTGAGAATACTATTAACTCACTACAAAATTATTGTGTATATTCTACTGGATGCAGAGGACTAAGATAGTATAGTTGAAGCCAAATGTTTATTTTTAATTAAAAGCTTTCAACAATTGAAATAAATGACCTTAACAAATGTATCTTAGCACGGACTTCGTTTCCTGCAGAGTTAAATGAGTTAAAGTTTTCTGAATTGCTATCGTAGGAAAAGCTTTCAGTTCAGTTTAGTATTAATTTTCTCCGATAGACATTATGGGATAAAATGCATAATATTATTGGTAGGCAGTAAAATTATACGAGGAGAAATAACTTCCTTAATCAGAGAGAACTCTAATTTAATGAATTTTTAAATTCAGCTGTAAATAATTTGATCTACAGCAAATTTATGAAATTTAAATTTATTTCAATTGCAAAAGGGTATTATCCTTCAATTACTTGGGAAACTGAATACAAACGCTATGGCAACATTTAGGAGAACTCTGAATAGAGAAATTTTTTTCAGTTCTTTTTCTTATTGTCGTTGTCATATCGGGGGATTTTGCTCTCTTCTGAAAAAGTTTGAGGATACACACACTTCTTAGATGAATATATCTTTAGAGCATTTTCTTAGTTGCTTATATACTGATTTGAAGGTTTTTGTTTGAAAACGTATTGAATTTAAAAGATTTACTCTTTTTAAATAATAAAATGTTTGTAGTAAAAGTCAAAAGTTTTATTTAAAAACTATTAGCTTTAGTTTTTAGGGTTAGAGCAGGAAAAATAAACTGCAACTCTGAGCGTTTCATCAATTTTATTTCTTTGTTTTTTTTTACGAAATATTTTATGTTTCACTTTATTTCGGATATTGCTTTTTATTTATTAAACATATTTGTTTATATGTACCTTTTTCACATTCTTTGCAAAATAATCCAAACAATTTTGCTTTAATTTAAAAATTTTGAGAAATTTTTCGGGATTTTTCTGTAAAAGAAATTTTATCTCATGAGCAATTTGATAGGTGCAATTTTAATGCAGTTAATTATTAAATTTTTATTTAGATTGCGCTTGATCTTTAGAGTGTTAATAAGTATGAAAACAAGTGGTCACTTATTTTTTATTTTAAATATTTTT
>CATQFL010000007.1:2500-17500 GCA_956483635.1 Panzeria rudis | reverse complement strand
TTAGACATAAAAGGTAAAAATATAATTTTGGTACCTAAAGTAATACAGATAGAAATTGAATTTAAAACGCATTCTTCTATCCTTACGAAGCCCTTAAATATGTTTTGGTACTTTTTTGTAATTCGAATATAACGAGTGATTTTTTTGCTATTATCTTTTTGGCAACACTAGTTTTGACAGCTCACGCACGTTTTGTATCTTGTGTCACTGTCAAACATCTTCAGTTTGGTCTATAATTTAATCATGAATCGTCTTACAAACGAACAACGCTTGCAAATTATTGAATTTTATTACCAAAATGGGCTCTTGAAAAGTTAGATGAAGATCCACTTTTTTATCGAAGAATTATGTTCAGCGACGAGGCTCATTTCTGGTTGAATGGATACGTGAACAAGCAAAACTGCCGTATTTGGAGTGAAGAGCAGCCAGAAGCATTGCAAGAGCTACCAATGCATCCACAAAAACAACCGTTTGGTGCGGATTATGGGCTGGCGGCATCATTGGGCCGTATTTCTTCAAAGATGATGCGAATCACAACGTTACTGTGAATGGTGAGCGCTACCGTGCGATGATAACAAACTTTTTTCTGCCCAAAATGGAAGAGCTTGACTTGCATGACATGTGGTTTCAACAAGACGGTGCCACATGCCACACAGCACGCGAAACAATGGACCAATTGAGAGGCGAGTTCGGTGAACAGTTTATTTCACGCTTGGGACCAGTCAATTGGCCGCCCAGATCGTGCGATTTAACGCCTCTAGACTATTTTTTGTGGGGCTATGTTAAGGCTAATGTCTATAGCGACAAGCCGGCTTCGATTGACGCACTGGAAGCCAACATTGCCAACATTATTCGTGAGATACCGGCCGAAATGTTGGAAAGAGTATGCCAAAATTGGACTAAGCGGATGGACCATTTGAGGCGCAGCCGCGGCCAACATTTGCATGAAATAATCTTCAAACATTAAATTATATCGACCCAACTATCGATCCAAATAAATATTTCATGCATTTTTCTGAATTTTATGTGTTTTTTTTTTTTTACTTTCCGATAGTTCTTATAAAATCACCCATTATAAAGCGTAAAATTGGTTGCCCTTTTTGGTACTTTTTTCCATACAACTATTTTTTATGAAAATTGACATACAAAGTGATTGAATATGTTTGTATATTTTCACTAAGAAAAGATTTTTGAAAATCTTAATTCTAAGGGGATTAAAAAGGGTAAACACGGATAAAATCGGTAACCTTATACCTTCGAATCTAAGTAAGGTAGACATAAAATTCTAAAAGCATCATAATAAGATAGAAAAATGAGCGGACAGGTGTCTGAAACTTTTTTAAAATCTGTACATTTAGGGGCCGAAAAAGGGTGAAAATATAATTTTGCTTCTTTTTTTGTTAACAGTTTATCTCCTAAAGTAATAAAGTTAGAAACTAAACTTGAAATTCATTCTTCTCTCCTTAAAAAGCCCTAAAAAACAGTTTTATATTTTTTCAAATTTGAATATATAATGGGTAAAATTGGTAGCCCTTTTTGGTACTTTTTTCCATATAACTATTTTTTATGCACATTGATACACATACTGAATGCATATGTTTGTATATATTCTCTACGAACGAATTTTCGAAAACTTAAATTCTAACGAGATTAAAAGGGGTAAAAACGGGTAAACTCGGTGTTCTTATATCTCCGAATCTAAGTAAGGTAGACATAAAATTCCAAAAGCGTCATAATGTATGTACTTTTTTGAAATTTTGTATATTTAGGGCCAAAAAAGGGTAAAAATATAATTTTGGTAGTTTTTTTTTTGTTAACGGTTTATATTTTAAAGTAAAGGTACTTTTTCGAAAACCTACTTGTTTGAAAATGAAGTTTTTAGAAATGGTACTTTTTGAAAAATGTTTTTTGGAAAGGGTACTTTTTGAAAATGATACTCTTTTGAAAATAGTTACTTTTTGAAAAGGTACTTTTTGGAAAAGGTTCATTTTAGGGCTCTGTACACCAAAAGAGTAAATTCAACTTATTGTTTTCGATACACTGTCCGTCAGTCTTTCTGCCTGTCACAGGCTGTTTTCTCGAGAGCCGTAAGAACTACGGGCTAAGGATTAAAGGGTGTTCTAAAGCGAGCAACGAAATATATTGCAATACTAATGTAATATACAGATACTTTTATATAGACTCTCGAAATTTTCAGTCAGTGTCAATTGTGTAGTCTGTAGAATATTTAATACAACAAAAATTAAAGGGTGTTCTGAAAGTTAATGTAATTTTGACTATGTAGCTTAAACTGTTTGATGTATCTTGGAAACCGTATAATGACACGTGTTCCGCTGGTTGCTAGGATAGGCTCAGCGGAGTCCAGGGGTCGTTGATAATGCTGTTGTTTATTTTAAAGAAAACACATTAGTTCTTCAATCGTTATAAAACGTATTACCAATATTTATTTATCTTCAAAGCTTAGGAACTATTCTTAAAATAGTACAAATATTGTATTGCTTAATTAAAAAGATTTTAATTAAAGAAAATGACGACGAAATCGTGATGGGTCCCAGACCGGTCACTACGTCAGACAGCGGGAGAGATGCTCGCGTTCCGCACCTATACGGGATTGGCGTAGCTAGCTCCTCACCATCTCGAACGTGGTCACCGACTGACCCGAAGGCTGTGTTGGTGGAGGTCAGCGGTAGGGCGAACGATACAACTGCTCTCAACTCACACGGGACGCCTCAAGGATCGAAAATTGCAACGGGAGAGCACTGAATGCAATCTCCGTCTCCCAGACCTTCACTGGAGGGCGAGTAGTTATGGAGCCGGGCGATCCCTCACTCAATAACTAATCCCCGAAAACGAGAAGTTATGCAGCCGGGCGATCCCTCACTCAATAACTAGTCCTTCTCAGTAGTTGGAAAGATTCCTATATTCTTAGGTTTCTCTAGCTCCTGTATACTATAAGATGTCTATCAAGCACGGGCGATCCCTCTACTTGATAAACTAGCTCTTATCGCATCGCAAGCCGCTAGCCAACTGATCTTGTTTGGCAATTGTTAGCCTCTTATATTATTCGTGGCATACCCACAGAAATACACTCACTGACATACGCGTACACAGTACTGGAATTATTTCCAGTTCGTGTAGTTTGTCGTCGACTGCGCATGTCCGTGAGATTTACTACACAATTAGCATTGTCAGAGCGGCTGTCAGCTTACTTGTTCTTAATATAATTGTATAAATATATTATATTGCACTCTTACATAGAGAGAGCGGGGAAATAATTTAAATATGTAGTAATTCATTTTATTTATTTTATTGTAGATAATAACTGACCAAAATAACCTTCATGTGTTGTTGTAAATGCCAATATGTATATATATAAAATGAGAATATTTAAATATGTAGTAATTCATTTTATTTGTTTTAATGTAGAAAATAACTGAACAAAATAATCTTCATGTGTTTTTGTAAATGCCTATATGTAGCCATATAAAATGGGAATCTGACTTTCAAGAGAATATACAACGTAAAATATAAATACCATCACAATAAGCTTAAATATACATATATATTATTTGACAATATTCGTACCTATATAGGTATAATTAATAACAAACGGGTTACTTAGAATTGTTGCGCCAAAAACGAGCCCGTCGACTTTTGTCGTCACACTGCCCCCCTCCCAGGGAAATCTAAGGCCGGCGCCATATGATCTGGACAACACCATTACGGTATATGTTTACTCGATAGGATTGCCCCTGAATCACTTCGAAAAGTCGGATACGGGATGGTGGAGGATCTTTTAGCCCTGCGTGTTGTATCTTCCGTCGCAATTGCTCGGGTGCTTGCTGTAAGCTGATCACCCGCGGGCTAGTGGGTTATGGTGGCGTGCGGCCAGGTGATGGCGTATCGGTGTGTCGCTTTGGAGTCGTACATTCCGTTGATGGGGAGCTGGATGCGGCCACTGATGCGCTTTGTAAGTCGATGGGCGTTGGTAGTGAAAATTTTTCACAAAGGGTGCGCTTCGGGGTATAGGAGGAGGTAGCCATGGATGATATACAACCGTTGGCTGCGGTAGGATTATTTCAGGGACGGCCGGTGAGCTGCTTCGGGGTGGTGTGACGTTTACTGGTTGTGGTGGTGTGGAAACAAAAGGTCGTCGATCGAGAGCCGGTGACGAATGAGTTTCCGGCACGAACAGCTTTACTGTACAAGTTCGTTCGTAACAACGGAACCCCAAATGGCGGTATTGGCGATCCTGGACCTCGTATGTGCCTAGTCCTTGCCGGCGTTTGGGAGTAGGAGGACGGAGATTCTCGCTTTCCCAGTCTAATGATGATGGCGAGCTTGGTGGCCCCGGTGATGGTGGGGTTGGGCTGCGTCTCTCGATAGTAGTATCTTGAAAACCAAAAAATGTTCTCTGAATCTCGACCAGGACCGGATCATCCAAATCGATATGTTCCAGAGTATTTGGGCTGAACATGAGATCTTCCAGATCTTCACACTCGGCCTGTGTTACGGCTGGCTCTGATTCGTGGTCGCTATTAATCACCACAACTTCCGGCGGTGGACTTTGGGCCTTGCGTGGTGGCTCGGGGGAATTTTGTGCTGGCGTGGCGGTACTTGGTGCGGTCGACATTTTATCGTCGTCTTCAAGAAAAATGGTACGTCTCCCTTTGCTCTGCTCTTTTTCCATATTCTTACGAAACTTCCGCCGCGACTCTCCAAACTTGTTGCGTTTGCCACTCATGTTTAAACTGTACTAATCTGTTAAGTGTTATGTTTCCTTTGGATACCTTTTACCTCTTTTTTTCCGTTTTGGTGTCTTGTTTGCTTCATTATGTACTGCTACTGGTAACCCGTGTTATGGTTCTCTTCATTTATACCTGTAAAGTCGAGAGTAAAAATTAAGAGAGATATTAGTGCTCTGAGGCGTGATATGGTTTCAGATCACTAATGTGCGCAGTACGCTCTTCCGAGCTGTCAGCTCTAGGAATAGTTGCGATGACGGGGGACACAAATCCCTGTATGACATAAGGCCCCCCGTACTTAGGTGCTAGCTTGGCAGCAAAGTTGTCTGTTGCTTTGGACAGCGGGTGTAAGCGGAGTAGAACATATTCTCCGATTTTTGGCTTCCATTCGCGACGTCGCAATTTTGAAAATTTCGTGCAGTTCTTTTGCCCTTTCATTCGGAAGGACTGACCGTGCTCCTGTGCCGACCGTTACTTCGTCATATAGGGTCTTAGGCAACCGTGGTTCTCTCCCTTGGGTAAGGTATGCTGGTGTGTACCCGGTAGACTCAGAGGTACTTGTTTTGATGGCCAGCATAATTTCAGGTAAGTTTTCATCCCATGAAGTGTGCTGTGCCCCCGAGTACTGTGCCATTATGGTCTTGACCGTGCGGTTGATGCGTTCAGTTGGATTTTCTTGTGGTGTGTATGGGGCGGTAAACTGCTGCCGGACACCCATTTCTGCTAGAAAATTCTTAAAAACTCGTGCTGTGAGTTGTGCCCCATTGTCGGTGATTATGGCTTTTGGTATCCCGTATCTGGCTATTATTCTTTCGCGAAACGCCTTTACTAACCCCGCTGCGGTAGCTTTCCTCATGGGTACTAATTCGCACCATTTAGAGAAGCTACCGAAGAAAACCAGTAGCATATTGTTACCATTGCGGGTTCTGGGGAGGGGTGCCACAAAGGCCGCACACAGGAAAGCCCACGGTTCGTCGGGTATGCGCGTAAGCATTTTTCCTGCGGGCATGCGTTGGGATACCTTAAATTTCTGGCAGGTTTCGCACTGCTGGACATAACGGGTAATATCGCGGGTCATTGCTGGCCAGTAGTATCGGCTGCAGATCTAGTGCGTAGTTTTTCTCACACCCAAATGGCCACCTGCCGGCTCGTCGTGGTTCTCTTGTAGGACTTGACGTCTTAGCGGAGTGGCGACACACAGCTTCCATGGCGTACTGTCTTCATCATTCGTTTGCCGGGGCAGATGACGATAGAGTTGGCCATTGACAATTGCGTAATCTGGGAATTTTTCTGGGTGTTCACTGACATCCGTGATACGCTTTCCTAGCCACCTACATGTACCAGTTCGAGCATGCACATAGTTGACATCTTCTACAGGTTGCCGCGAAAGCGCATCGGCTACGACGTTTTGCTTGCCTTTCCTATAGTGGACAGAAAAATTGTATTGCTGCAACTGCAGCGCCCACCTGGCCAGTCGTCCGACGGGGTTATCTATGGAGTTCAGCCACTTTAAAGCCAGATGATCAGTTATTACCTGAAACTCGTATCCTTCAAGGTAATGGCGCATATTCCGGATTCCACACACGATAGCCAGACATTCTTTTTCGGTGGCAGAGTAGTTTTTTTCAGCCGGCTCAAGGTGACGACTAGCGTACGCGATAACCCTTTCAGACCCCTCGATTTCCTAGGTGAGCGCGGCACCAAGTCCATAGTCGCTAGCAACTATTTGGAGCACAAATGTTTTGGCGAAATCTTGGCAGGTTAGCACTGGTGCTTTTGTCAGGTGGTCCTTGAGAGTTTCGAACGCCCCTTGTTGCTCGGCTCCCCACTTCCAATGCCTGCCCTTTTTCAACAATTGAGTCAGTGGCCGCGAAACTTCTGCGAAATTGGGTACAAACCTTCTGTACCACGTGGTGACGCCTAGGAATCGGCGCACATCTTGGACGTTTTTTGGCGGCTGCATTGTGGCCATAGCCGCGATTTCATCGGGCTCAGTTTTTATTCCTTCTGGGGTGACTACGTACCACAGGTACTTTGTTTCGGATTTAAAAAACTCACATTTTTCAATATTTATTTTTAAGTTGGCAGCTCTTAATCGCCGAAAGACATCTCGCAGATTTCGGAGGTGCTCTTCAAAATTAGTTCCGATGACGATAATATCATCTAGATAGGCAAATGCATGCGGCTCCATGTCTGCGCCGATGACACTATCTAGGGCTCTCTGGAAGGTAGCTGGTGCAGAGTGGAGGCCGAATGGCATAACCCTCCACTGGTACAGTCCTCGCCCAGTGACCCCAAAAGCGGTATATTTCTTGCTATCTTCTGCCATTGGTATTTGCGGTCCAGGCTACTGATAAATTTGGCATTACGGAGTAGGTTGAGAATGGCATCGATACGCGGAAGCGGGTAGGCATCTGGAACTGACCTGGCGTTTAATTGTCTGAAATCCATGCACGTCCGCCACGTGCCATTTTTCTTTCTCACCAAGGTGATTGGGAAACTATAGGAGCTGCGCGACGGTTCGATACACCCACGCTCGATCATTTTGTTCACCTCTTCGTCTATAATCGCCTGCATGGCGGGATTACGTTGTGCATAGCGTAATTTTATCGGTCGCTCGTCTTTCATAACGATCCTATGTTGAGCGATAGTAGACAAGCCCTGTATTCGCTGAAACTTCGGGAGTTCCTCGCTCAGAAATTGGTCTACTTTCTGCTTTAAACTGTGACTAAGTTCGCTGGGTACCGCGCACATAGATTCACTGGTAGTTATAATAGGTTTTCTTACCTTGTCTTTGATTTCCTCCTGTCCAAACTCTGGCTTCTGCGTCTGCTCTAAGTTTACGACTAGGCCGGCACAAACTAGAGTCGTGTTAACCTTCCGGAGAAAATCGAGGCCTAATATGACCTTCTCGGTAGAATCATTCATGATGAGGAAGATGTGTTGTCTGGCCACATTGCCTAGAGTAACGCCACACTGTACGGCCTTAGAAATTCCCTTACGGGTACCATCGGCCAAGCGAACAGTGATATCTACTTCTACGTACGTGGGTCTCTGGTAAAGTTCCTGTACCAATGTGGGAGAAATAAAACTCCTGGTTGCACCCGTGTCGATAATAGCATCTACCGGCCTGTTCATGATGAGAATATTGGCTTTTACCTTCTCATCTTCACATGTTAAGTTAGTATTGTTGGTAACGGCTTTATGATTATGCTTAGACTTCTGCCATTTAGCTGGCAGGGCAGGCTGCTCCATGACCATTCGGTGATGCTCTCCTCGGTTGGTGTGGGTGTTTTGGGGAATGCTTTCGAGTTCTGTGGCCAAATAGATGAGCTCGTCTAGATTTGCAAAGTCTTTGCACCGGATATACCATTGGTAGTCCGATTGCGCATTTCGGAAGATGCGTTCCAGCCTCTGTTCAGGAGTGAGATCTGAGTGGCGCATCAGATTTTGGAGGGAGAGTACGTAGTCCTTAAACGTTTCTCGGGGCTTCTATATCCTCTTCCGGATTTCGTCGTCTAGTTTTTCGAAATACCGGGGCGGGAGGAAAAATGTCAGAAAGTCTCCCTTAAATCGTGACCACTGTGTCCATTGTTTGTTGTTATTACTAAACCAACACAGCGCTCTCTCCCGAAAAAATTCTGAAATCACTTTTAATATATCTTCTAGGCTTACCTCATACATTTTTGACAGCTCCTCCACCCGTTCGATAAAGCCTAATGGATCATTTCCGCCATCATATTTTACGCCCCACTTGCGCACTATTTCGATTGTCAGGATGCGGCTTTCTGTTGTCATTTTTGGCATCTCAGGGGGCCCTTCATTTTTCATTGGAGAGTTGGACATATTTGCGTGCACTCTAGATGGCACTGTGAGACTCTCACCTTGGCTTGTGGACGCCATGTTCTCGTGCTTCAACTGTAGTTCCAATAATTTCTGTAAGGTCTCCTCCTCGTGCTCTGACAATAGAAATTTGGCGAACCGCTTACGCAGCTCTTCTACCGTACCACTGGTGATCTGTTCAAATTCAGCTAAATATGATGTTAGCTCGTCCTTCTTTAAGGAATAGACCCAAGAGGTTCTCAAGGGCTTTTCTTTAGTGATGTTGTCACTCTGCATCTTTAATGATTACTTCTTCGCTCAAGAATGTCACTGTGTTTGTTTTTGTTGAATTTATTATTTGGACTCAAATGTTGATATTTTAGTTATTATTATTATTATTTTTTAATGAACGAATCTGTTCCAGATGATGATGTGGACAGATAAGTCCCTGCTCGGGCGCCAATGTAACGACACGTTTTCCGCTGGTTGCTGGGATAGGCTCAGCGGAGTACAGGGGTCGTTGATAATGCTGTTGTTTATTTTAATGAAAACACGTTGGTTCTTCAATCGTTATAAAACGTATTTCCAATATTTATTTATCTTCAAAGCTTAGGAACTATTCTTAAAATAGTACAAATATTGTATTGCTTAATTAAAAAGATTTTAATTAAAGAAAATGACGACGAAATCTTGATGGGTCTCAGACCGGTCACTACGTCAGACAGCGGGAGAGATGCTTGCGTTCCGCACCTATACAGGATTGGCGTAGCTAGCTCCTCACCAGCTCGAACGTGGTCACCGACTGACCCGAAGGCTGTGTTGGGGGAGGTCAGCGGTAGGGCGAACGATACAACTGCTCTCAACTCACACGGGACGCCTCAAGGATCGAAAATTGCAACGGGAGAGCCCTGAATACAATCTCCGTCTCCCAGACCTTCACTGGAGGACGAGTAGTTATGGAGCCAGGCGATCCCTCACTCAATAACTAGTCCCCGAGAACGAGAAGTTATGCAGCCGGTCGATCCCTCACTGAATAACTAATCCTTCTCAGTAGTTGTAAAGATTCATATATTCTTAGGTTTCTCTAGCTCATGTATACTATAAGATGTCTATCAAGCACGGGCATTCCCTCTACTTGATAAACTAGCTCTTATCGCATCGCAAGCCGCTAGCCAACTGATCTTGTTTGGCAATTGTTAGCCTCTTATATTATTCGTGGCATACCCACAGAAATACACACACTGATATACGCGTACACAGTACTGGAACTATTTCCAGTTCGTGTAGTTTGTCGTCGACTGCGCATGTCCGTGTGATTTACTACACAATTAACATTGTCAGAGCGACTGCCAGCTTGCATGTTCTTAATATAATTGTATAAATATATTATATTGCACTCTTACATAGAGAGAGCGGGGAAATAATTTAAATATGTAGTAATTCATTTTATTTATTTTAATGTAGAAAATAACTGACCAAAATAACCTTCATGTGTTGTTGTAAATGCCTATATGTATATATATAAAATGAGAATATTTAAATATGTAGTAATTCATTTTACTTGTTTTAATGTAGAAAATAACTGAACAAAATAATCTTCATGTGTTTTTGTAAATGCCTATATGTAGCCATATAAAATGGGAATCTGACTTTCAAGAGAATATACAACGTAAAATATAAATACCATCACAATAAGCTTAAATATACATATATATTATTTGACAATATTCGTACCTATATAGGTATAATTAATAACAAACGGGTTACTTAGAATTGTTGCGCCAAAAACGAGCCCGTCGACTTTTGTCGTCACAACCGTAAGAGGCAAACTCCCGAAATTTAAAAAAACTCTAAACCTAAAAAATTCCAGAATTAAAAAAGTCAAAACGAAAAATCGCCAATATGAAAATATCGCTAAAACGCAAAAATTCGCCAAAACTAAAAAGATCGCCAAAAAACTAACCAATTTTATGGTTATTTTTATATGAGTTAATTAATTTTTCTATATCTGCACACCAATGGGGTAGCGAAGCACGCCGGGTATAGCTAGTCTATATAATAAAAGAGTAAGGTGACTGACTGACTGGGGTATCATCGCCCAGCCCAAACGATTGAAGCTAGAGACTTGAAATTTCTTACGTCGGCCCCCCTCCCGATGTATAGATCCGCTAAGAAGGGTCCTTGGAAATTCAAATGCTAAGGGGGCAAAAAGGGGTAAATTCGGTAACCTTATATCTCCGGATCTTATATCTCCGGATCCAACAAAAGTTAGACACAAAATTCCAAAAACATCATATTAATATCAAAAAATAATCGGACTTTTTTTGAAATTCGTCGTTTAGAGGCCGAAAAAGGGCAAAAATATAATTTTGGTACTTTTTTGTTAACCCGTTTATATCCTAAAATACTAAGGATAGAAATGAAATTTAAAATGTATTCTTCTCTCCTTAAGAAGACATAAATGCGCTTTGGTACTTTTTAGAAGTTCGAATACATAAAGGGAAAAATTTGGGGTTCTTTTTGGTACTTTTCCCTGTACCCCATTTGTTATGTACTTTGAATGCACGTCGGCCCCCCTCCCGGTGTATAGATCCACTAACAAGGGGTTTTTGGAAATTTTAATGTTAACGTGGCGAAAAGGGGTAAAAACGGGTAAATTCGGTAATCTTATATCTCCGGATCTAACTAAGGTAGAAAGAAAATTCAAAAAACACCATAACATGACCAAAAAATAAGCGGGCAGCTGTTTGGTACTTTTTTTGAAATTCGTACATTTTGAGACCGAAAAAGGGTAAAAATATAATTTTGGTACTTTTTTGTTAACCCGTTTATCTCCTAAAATATTAAAGATAGCAATGAAATTTATAATGTATTACTCTCTCCTTAAGAAAGCCTAAATACACTTTGGTACTTTTTAGAAGTTCGAATATATAAAGGGTAAAATTGGGAGTTTTTTGGTACTTTTTCTCGTACAATTATTTGCTATGTACTTTGAATGCACGTCGGTCCCTCTCCCGATGTATAGATCCACTAAGAAGGGGTTTTTGGAAATTCAAATGTTAAGGGGTAAAGACTGGTGAATTCGGTAATCTTATATCTCCGGATCTAAGTAAGGTAGACACAAAATTCCAAAAACATCATAATAAGTTAAAAAAATAATCGGACATGTGGTTGGTACTTTTTTTAAAATTCGTACATTTAGAGGCCGAAAAAACGTAAGAACATAATTTTAGTACTTTTTTGTTAACGCGTTAAAATACTAAAGATAGAAAAAAATTTTAAATGTATTCTTCTCTCCTTAAGAAGACCTAAATGCGCTTTGGTACTTTTTAGAAGTTGGAATATATAAAGGGTAAAATGGGAGCTCTTTTTAGTATTTTTTCATGTACAACTCTTTGTTATATACTTTGAATGCACGTCTCCCCCCCATCCTGATGTATAGATCCACTAAGAAGGGGTTTTTGGCAATTCAAATCATAAGGGGGCAAAAAGGGGTAAAGACTGGTAAATTCGGTAATCTTATATCTCCGGACACAAAATTCCAAAAACATAATAAGACCAAATATAAGCGGACAGGTGTTTGGTACTTTTTTGAAATTTTTTCATTTAGGGACCGAAAAAGGGTAAAAATATAATTTGGTTTATTTTGTTTAGTCCGTTTATATTCTAAAATACTAAAGATACAAATGAAATTTAAAATGTATTCCTCTTCTTAAGAAGGCTTAAATGCACTTTGGTACTATTTAGAAGTTCGAACATATAAAGGGTAAAATTGGGTCTTCTTTTTTGGTACTTTTTCTTGTACAACTATTTGTTATGTCCCTGCGAAAAATTTGGTGACAAATGATCCAAAAGTACTCGTCCTATGACTTGAGAAAATGAGACTGGCACCAAAAATAAGGAGTAGTGAATGGCGAAATAAGACATATTGTGTAAATGGTCACATATTTACCAGTTTCAGTCAATTTAGTTGGTACTCCGGGTAGTATTGTAGTAAACGGCCCTGAACAAATTCGATGCACCCGCAGCTAAGGCCTATCACATACTATCTATATAATATTAATTGTCTCCCTTCAATGAGACTGCCATGCCACTCAGAAACCTGTTCTGTAACTATATTCAGATATTAAATCCAGCTTAACTGGTATTTATAACATTGAAATATAAGTGCCCCTGTGGTCGAGTGGGTAGTGTACTTGCCTGTCATGCCGGAGGATGCCGGTTCAAATCCTATCAAAGACACCGCTTAAAAATAAAATACAATTTCTACTTGGATTTGTAACAATAAAAAAATAGATTAATCGATAATTTCAGCTCAATTTTGGAATAATATTTATATATAATCTATATTATTCTACACCGATTAGGACTCCATACGATAGTTCAGCGACAAGTTACAAGGTGCATACAAAGCATCAATTAACCCCATCCTAGGCCATCCCCATGTAAAAGTGGCTGGTCCGCTTCATAGGAAGTGTTAGAACTCGGACTGGTCACTACTACCTGAGACCGGTCACGTGATTTGTTTTCTATTTAGCGTAGGGGTACTTTGAGTGCACGTCGGCCGCCCTCGCGATGTATAAATTGAAAAGAAGGGGTTTTGGAAATTTAAATGCTTAGCGGGCGGAAAGGGTTAAAAACGGGTAAATTCGGTAATCTTATATCTCCGGATCTAGCTAAGGTAAACACAAAATTCCAAAAACATCATAATAAGATCAAAAAATAAGCGGGCGGGTGTTTGGATCTTTTTTTTATTTTTTCATTTAGGGACCGAAAAAGGGTAAATATATAATTTTGGTACTTTTTTGTTAACCCGTTTTTCTCCTAAAATACCAAAGATAGAAATGAAATTTAAAACATACTCTTCTCTTATTAAGAAGACCTAAATGCGCTTTGGTACATTTTAGAAGTTCGAATATATAAAGGGTAAAATTGCGAGTTCTTTTCGGTACTTTTTCCTGTAAAACAATTTTTACGAACTTTGAACCCACGTCGGCTCCCCTCCCGATGTGTAGATCCACTAAGAAGGGGTTTTTGGAAATTTAAATGCTAGGTAGGAAAAAAGGGATAAAAACCGGTGAATTCGGTAACCCTTTATCTCCGGATAGGTAGACACAAAATTCCAAAAACATCACAATAAGATCAAAAAATAGTCGGACAGGTGGTGTTTGGGTAAAAATATAATTTTGGTACCTTTTTGGTAACCAGTTATCTCCTAAAACACTAACAATAGAAATGAAATTTAATACGTATACTTCTTTTCTCAAGAAGCCCCTGAATGTGCTTTGGTACTTTTTAGAAGTTCGAATATATAAAGTTTAAAAATAGGAGTTCTTTTTGGTACTTTTTCCTGTACAGCTATTTTATATGTACTTTGAATGCACGTCGGCCTCCCTCCTGATGTATATATCCACTAAGAAGGGGTTTTTGGGAATTTAAATGCTAAGGGGGCAAAAAGGGGTAAAAACGGGTAAAATGGATAAGCTTATATCTCCGGATCTAACTAAGGTAGACACAAAATTCCAAAAACATTATAATAAGATCAAAAAATAAGCGGATAAGTGTGGTATTTTTTTTGAAATTCGTACATTTGAGGGCCGAAAAAGGCTAAAAATATAATTTTGGTACTTTTTTGGTAACCGGTTTATCTCCCAAAATACTAAAGATAGAAATTAAATTTAAAATGTATTCTTCTCTCATTAAGAAGGCCTAAATGCAATTTGGTACTTTTCTGAAATTCAAATATAAGTGGTAGCTCTTTTTGATACTTTTTTCATACAACTATTTTTCATGCATCTTAATATACTGAATATATATTTTTTGTGTAGAAAAACACTTTGTATGTAGTTTTCCATTTCGATGTGTAGATCCACTAATAAGAGATTTGAAACTCAAATTCTAAGGGGTAAAAACCGGTAAATTCGGTATCCTTATACATCCAAATTTGACTAAGGTAGACGTAAAATTAAAAAAACATTATAAGTAAATAAAAAATATATAAGCGAATACGTGCTTAGAACTTTTTTGAAATTTGTACGTTTAGGGGGCGGAAAAGGGTAAAATGTAGTATTGGTACTTTTTTGTAACGAATTTATCTCCTAAAGTAACAAATATAGAAACTGTATTACTCTCTCCTTAAGAAGCCATCAATTACATTTTGGTACATTTTTGAAATTCTAATATTGATAAATATAAGGGATAAAAAGCGTACCATTTTGGTACTTTTTCTATGAATATATTTTTAATGTGTATAGATATATTCACTAAACAGAACTTCATTCTAGAAACCATTTAAAACATTTACCATAAAAGGGTAAACCAAGTAAAATGCATTTAATTCAAAGCTATTAGGGTAATTTTTAACAAATTTGCAGTACTGGTTCCTTTCGTCAAAAAAATCTTAGCTGATGTAATGCATTTTTGAACATGGGCA
>CATQFL010000006.1:17500-28823 GCA_956483635.1 Panzeria rudis | reverse complement strand
TATGTATGTATGTATGTATGTATGTATGTATGTATGTATGTATGTATGTATGTATGTATGTATGTATGTATGTATGTATGTATGTATGTATGTATGTATGTATGTATGTATGTATGTATGTATGTATGTAGTAAGTTTCATTCCCAAGGGATATTTTAAATTATATTAAAATTTATCCTTAAGAGATTTACAAAAATATTAAATGAAACTATAACTTCATTCTTTGAAGTATAAAATAAGTCTGATTTTATTGAAGTAAAGTTTCTTACAATCTACTTAAAGATATTTTGTGTTTTATTACTAATACATACTTATTTTCTATAAAGATGCCGATTCTGCAATTTAGAACAAAGGCATCTTTAATGAGTGGCTCAGTGACAAATCATACGATAAAACCAACCAATGGCCTGCAAACGTTTTGTTTACGTTAACCATTTGGTGATTTCAACCAACAATTTTTTGTTGGATACAAAACTAAACAAAAATAAGAACAAAGGAATTTGTTTACAAATTCCTTATAGACATTGGCTGGTTTATTTCGTCATCTGTAGGGTTTGCACATATAACTCTCCCTCCGTTAAGATTCGAGTCCCTTCGAATAAAGTTAAAATTTTTTTATTTTACTTAATATGTAATATAATATAGATATAATAAACAATGCATAAAGTATATAAAAATTATGATTATTTTGCATTTTTACAAATGTTTGTTCGATTTCATTTATATTAGTGAAATTGATTTCGGGCAACTTTTCCGTTATATTACTAGGCAAAACATTAAAATTTGGAATGATCATATTTAATTTACTTTCGAATCTTTTTATCTTAAATCCATCTATATCAATTTCACAATCTTTAAAGTTTACAATATAATTTCCTTTCAAAGGATATGAGAAATTAGTACATGCATCAAACAGAGTAGCGTTTACATTTGTTAACAATAAATTTCCGATTTCAAATTCAATTACCGATTTTTCGGTCTTCTTAATTTTACTACACTCTCTATAATTGTTCTTCAAAACGTTCGACAAACAAGGATCCACCACCTTCATCTTATGCAACACGTTTTCCTCCTCTATCAAATATGTTATATTTTCAAATTAACAGTCTTTGTCATTTCAATATCCAATTACATATAATTTTGTGCGGGTATGGGTACGACTATTTCCGTTCTATATTCCTTCTCAACGAACTCGGGTATCATTAGGACAAAAACTATCAATCTGTCACCCATGGATCCCATACTACTTCTCATATATTTTAGCTTTAGATTATCGATATCAAAGTGGTCAATCTCATCATTTGTCAAAAAGAATGTATGTATGTATGGTACTGGCAGTACCATATTTAGACATTACAATATTTTCCTGTACTTGTTCAATTTTATTTCTTATTTCATTAATCAACAAGACGAAATTATTATATTTTGTTATTCTCAAATTTTCTTCGATCGCTCCCGTGTACGTTTTATTAAACCAATTTTTATTTTGTTCTACCACCAATCTTATATTCTGTAAATAACTCTGCATTTCATTATTTATCTTCACTTGCTTGTTCATATTATCAATAATATTTTTCTGATTAAAATCCACCGTTTTAAAATGGTTTTCAATTCTTAACCTATCTTCATTATCCATGCTACCAAAAAGCCAATTTATAACTCTACCTCCGACATTAATCAACGCTCTTTTATATCTAACCTTTGTATGAATTTGCAATGTTTGTAGGGAATGTTCCAACTCTTTAATCTTTTTATCAAGATTCAAAATTAACCAGCCCTCCTTTACAATAAAACTGTGGGATACGCTTGTCTTTAATTTGTGGATGGCATCTCCAATATCCTGTATGTCAATGACATGAATCAACTCCGAGAAACCACTGATGAGGTCAACAGGTTCACCCCGCAAAACGGCATATCCTGCCTGTGTCTCGATGTTTTTTACTTCGACTGCCGACTCAGCGCATGAAATTAATCGGAGCACCAGAACTAGTACGATTTCCGGCCTTTTAATATTTGCCAAGTCTATTTTATTAGGATTTTAGTAATATATTTAACAAATCTCTTAGCGGTTTTCTGTCTCTGAGCTTGTGGATTTCTCATGTACAAGTCTCGATTATCATATTCGGGAACTCTTCCCCTTTTCGCATTTATCCGAATAATGGCTTTCTTCCGATAATCTATGTCGGAACGATTCAGAAAATCAATGGGCTTAACATTTGTTGTGGAATGAATAGTAGCATTATAAAAACTCACTGCCCTAATAACCAATTCCTCTATATCAATGTCTTCGTTATTTCGTTTCAAAATTCTGATGTGCTCCAAAAGAGACAAATGCATTCTCTCTACATCGGAGTTGCCTGTGTGAGAATTTGCAGTTGTAAAGTGCGTTTGAATATTTTTATCCGCACAAAACAATCTTATTAAAGCATTATTAAACTCGTTGTCCATTATCAACAACTCTGGTTTGCCAAGTAATGCAATCCTTTCCTGTATCTTGACTCTAATAGTACACATATTCTTATCCGTTATCTTATGCACGGAGCCCATTTTCGTAAATCTGTCAATCGTGGTAAGAAAACAAGTTCTATGAACTTGAAATATATCCATATGGACGATCATGTTCGGTCTATCAGGGGTTACAGTATGACCAAAATGCTTACGATATGGATTTCTATCGTACTTATTCTCGTTGCAGATTCTACACGAATTTATGAATTTATTTATATATTTAATTAAATTGGGATAGAAATAAGAAAACTTAACTTCTTCAAAATTCTCCAGTATTCCTCTATGGTTTGTATTAGTATGAACTCTTTCAATTTCTCTGTACATTTCCTCTTCATTAAGCAAATCTGTTGCTAATTTTGTACATCTTACAAATTTCAAATCACGGCTACCTCCAAACAACGATATTAATTTCTCTTGGACCACGTTGTATAAATTGTTTGGAAGTTCGGAATATACGCCGACCTTTCCTTTATTCAAAGTTCTTCGAAACAGATCATTCAAGTAACGATCATTTCGTATATCATTTTCGCATACATATATAATTTTATATTTTCTGTATAAAATTTCTTGTTCCATTCTTTTAGTCCTTAGAATTCTTATTTGAATTCTATATTTATTAACGATCGAATCGCTTATATAGAAGTTGGTACTACCATCATCTTCCTGTTGGCTATGTACCGTTGTGATCTCATCGGATATTTCAAACAATGATTTCATATCATAGTTTTCGGGGCTATTATCAGTTTCCATTCTACTAAGAAAATCCGCCACTTTATTATCCCTTCCTTTTACGTATTCAATATCAAATTCGTATTCACCTAATGTGATCTTCCACCTAATCAATCTAGAATTTGGCTCCTTTAATGAAGCCAACCACTTTAGAGGCTGGTGGTCAGTACGCACCAAGAACCTCGTACCAAAAAGGTAGGGACGAAAATATTTCGTCGCCCATACTATAGCCAAGAGTTCTTTCTCTATGGTACTATAGTTTTTTTCGTGATCGTTCAAAGTTCTACTTGCAAAACAAATCGGTCTATTATCTTGACTTAATATTGCTCCCAGTGCTATATTACTGGCATCTGTGGTGAGCACAAACTTCTTGTTAAAGTCTGGATAAGACAATATTGGTGGACTAGTAATGATCCGTTTTAAATTTTCAAAAGCCTCAATGTAAGCGATATCACCAATATTAATCTTGGTACCTTTCTTGAGGTATTTAATCATGGGTCCTGCAACCGAAGAATAGTTTTTTATAAACTTTCTGTAATAGCCGGTTAGGCCCAGAAATGATTTTATTTTCTTTACTGTGTCTGGAATCTTTATTTTACCAATTGCCCCAACCTTCGATGGGCAAGGTTTTAGGCCATCTGCCGTAACTATATGACCCAAAAACTGAGTCTGTCTAGCAAGAAAATTACATTTATTCATTTGTACCTTCAAATTATGTCTATCCAGAGCAGAAAATATTTTGGATAGGCTGTCCAAATGTTCCTCCAAAGAAGTCGAGAAGACCAATATATCATCCATATAGATGACACAGTTCTTATTGATATGATCTCTTAACACGCAGTTCATCATACGTTGAAAAGTCGCGGGCGCATTTTTCAATCCAAATGGCATTCGGACGTATTCAAAATGTCCCATGGGAGTGGAGAAAGCTGTCTTCTCAATGTCCCTGTCTTCCATCCGGATTTGGTGGGACCCTTTCGCAAGATCAATAGTCGAGAAATATTGCGCTCGACCTAATTTATCGAATAAAGCGTCGATGTTTGGCATAGGGAATTATCATCCACAGTTATATTATTAAGTGCCCTATAATCTATTACTATACGCCATTTCTGTTTACCCTCATTATCCATTTTCTTAGGTACTATCCATAAGGGTGAGTTATAAGGCGATTTACTCGGTCTTATAATTCCCTGGTCTAACATATCCTTTACTTGAGTTTCAATTTCTTTTTCATGTGTCTTTGGGTATCTATATATTCTAGAATACACCGGTCTATCCGATGTTGTAATTATACTATGCTTTACCGCACTAGTAGTGGTCAAAGTTTGACCCATCTGATAAAAGGTATCTTTGTTTCTGCACAAAAACCTCTCCAATTTACTTCTTTCTTCTTTATTTAAATGCTTTGACATTTCAATGTTACCAAAATCTATATTCTGTATTTCCAACATTGGAATCCTATCATAACTTACATCGACTGCCCTTGGATAAAGGAATACCTCGACATTGTTAACCAAAAGTCTCATATTCTTAAAATCAATTAAGACACCCATAGGTATCAAAACATTATTGCCAATAATGCAATCAAAAGCCCTATCTCTCAGATCGATCAGCTTAACAGACATTGTTTCATTTGTGGCATTAAATTCGAAAGGGGCATCAACTATTACCTCTTCATCAACTAATCTCTTGCCAGTTAAAGTCTTCAACTGTATTACATTCTGCATTCTTCTTCTTGAAGACAACCCCCCAAACACCCCATAGTCGCCCAGAGTAGTAGCTGCACCACTATCTATTAGGCATTTAACCTTAATATTATTAATCGTGAGTATGGCTATTGGTAGTTGGGATCCTGAGGCGGCATGTGAAAATTTTGGCTTATACTCACATTGTCTACTTCCATAGGTTGGGGCTGTATATTATTGTTGTAATTATTGCTATTTCTAACTTGATTAGAATTGTTCCTTTGGAAATTATTATATCGATTTAAATTGTTTCTATTATTGTCATAATAATTACTATTTCTAACTTGATTAGAATTATTCCTTTGAAAATTATTATGTTGATTTGAATTGTTTCTATTATTATCATAATAATTACTATTTCTGACTTGATTAGAATTATTCCTTTGGAAATTATTATGTTGATTTGAATTACTTCCCTGAACATTTCTATTATAATTGTCTCTACTAACAAATTTTTGTTTGTAACTATCATTTTGAAGGCTTTTATTCTTATAACGAGAACTTCCTCGAATATGAACATCCTTCATTAAGTTGTTTGCTATAAAATACGAATATGCACCACTTATGGTAGTGATATTGTTTTGGATCAATAAAGTTTTAATATTGAGGGTTAAAAAATTTAAATATATATCAAAAATAATACGCTGACTTATATCTGGAGAGAACATCGCGTTATTCTCTGGATTAAGGCTGTATTTTGTGTTCATGAGATTTAAAATTTCATCTAATTTACTGTGAAGCTCCTCAATAGTAAACGCATTTACGTTCATGGCATCGTTTCTAAGATTAAGAAACGACTCTCTAACTCCGAACTCTTCTCTTAGTTTTACTAGAATTTGCTCCCATGTTGGAGCCAGCAGCGTCTCGACAGCCTTTAAAGCTTTTCCCTGTAGGCGATTTGCCAACACAGATCTGATAGTGGGTTTGTGTTCATCGGAAACCAGAGATATTACGGTATTAACATCTCTCAAATAATTTGTCAGAGTGTACTCTGACGAACCACTAAACGAAGGCAAATTTCGGGCTTCGCGTAACCCGTCTGTTAGTGTCAGAGCCATATTTGTCGAACCAGTATTGAAAAACTTTACAAAAAAAAATCTATTTCTCTTTCCCTTTTTTCTTTTTCTTTTCTTAGATGACATTCTTAAAAAATCAATTAATTAACACAAAAAAAAATTTTTTTTCTTTCCCTGTACATACATAAGTTAGGATTTAAATAATAAAAAAAATTTCACTCACACAAAGAAAAATTTATATGTATATATACATATATCCTTTCTATCTCCAAATCTTCTCTTTTTTCAAACCAAGTTGAAAATTATTTTCTTTAAAACATTTTATTCAAACCTAATTTTATTTCGTTATTTGATTTGTAATATAAGCTACTGGCCTACCGTGTTGTATGTAAATAAAAATGCAAGTTTTATTTCATATTGTCCCGACGTTTCGTGAATTTTATGTTCACTTTTTCAAGGGATCTTCGTCTATTTAATAAAAAACAAAACATCAACTCATTTCTAAAAAATTATTGAAATTTTTACAATTACTAACTCACATGTATATAAAATTTTTTACATTAAAAGTTTTTAAATACTTTTTTAACTTTAAACTCTCAAATTTAAAATAATTCTTTTTAGTATCACAGCCTGTTTATGTTATTGCAATTTTGTAACTGGCGCTTAAATTATCCGTGTCCTCTTTAATATTCATTGTTTTGTTTATCTTCTGTTGAATTCTTAAGCTTTCTGTTATGTATCTTTTTCTAGTGTTGTTTATTTTGTCCAGTATTTTAATATTGTCAAAATCTGGTTTATGTTGTGTTTGTAGTATGTGTTGTGACAGAGCAGTGCTTTCTTTGTTTTTGTTTATATCAGCTTTATGCTCACCTACTCTTATTTCCAAACTTCTTTTTGTTGTACCAATGTACAAAAGATTACAGCTGTTCATGTCGTTGCCTTTACAGGGTATTTCATACACGACGTTGTTTTGTTGTAGTTTATGTACTGGTGTTTTTGTTTTTGTAAATATTGAATTTAATGTTTTATTTGGTTTGTAAGCAAAATGTATATCCATTTTATCTATTGTTGTTTTAATGTTTTTGTTGTCAGTAAGGCCGGGAATATATTTTACACTATAAAAACGTTTATCTTGGTTGTGGTTGCCAAGTTCGTTGTTTTTTGTAGGTTTGTAGGATTTAATTAAAGATTTAATTAATCCTGTGGGAAAACTATTGCTTATTAATATATTAGTGATTTTTTGGATGTTTTTTGCGTAAAATTTTTTGTCGCTGATGTCCAGTACTCTTTGCACAAAATTTTTTGCCGTGTTAATAATTTGATTTTTTGGCTGCGTTGCGTTGAAGTTGATTATTCTGCCGGATGATGAGTCTTTTGCATACCAGTCAAATATTATTTTATTTTCAGTTCTGTGTAGTTTTGTGTCAACATATGCTAATTCACTATTTTTTTCAACCTCTACGGTGAATTTGATTTTTGGGTGGTATTTGTTGAGAGTTTCTAGTATCTCATCTTTGTCGTCAATATTTATGATAGCTAAGATATCATCTACATATTTAGCTATGTATTTTATGTAAAAAATACTTAATGTTGAAATTACAGACACACACACAAATACAACTTTGATAAAGAAACAGATTGAAAACATAGAAAAACAGCTGGTAAATACACTGAACGAAACTGAACTTATGAAATTTAAAAAAGGACAATGGATAAGATTTAAAAACATAAAATTAAAAACAAGACAGAAACACTCATCTAAAATGAAGAAACTTAGAGCTGAGAAGTTTAATGATTTTGGTTTTACATTCAACGAAGACTGGTTTTTGAATTTCACCAGAGTTAATTTCGATATAGAAAGCAAATGGCTTCTATCACTAGGAAACAAGTTTGCGATTCCTGTAACAGGAAAAAACTTTTCGCCTGTTACTTTAGTAGCTGATATCGAGCAATGGGTTCAGAAAATTAAAGATGATAACGAGAAAGATACATTAAGAACAAAAATGGCAAATAGAATATCGAATTTCAGAAGAAATTGTAGAAACAATGACAAAGAAAAATTTATACTAGACATATACGAAAAAACAGAGAAAATATTAAAAGAAAATAAAAATACAATCATAGTTACTACAGCTGACAAAGGGAATAAGACAGTGGTTATTTTTAAAGACGAATATAAAAATAAAATGAAGGAACTACTAGAGGACAAATCTACTTACAAAATTATCAGAAAAGATCCTACACCACAACTGCAAAGAACAAATAACAATATAATAACAGAACTTCTGAAAGGGAACCATATTACTAAGTTGGAAAAAATTAGAATGACATCTCATGCAGCTATGGCACCGGAACTTTATGGTTTCCCAAAAATACATAAAGAAAACATACCACTAAGGCCAATTTCATCATCTCTGAAAGTGCCATGTTATCATCTGTCGAAATATGTGGGTACAATATTAAAAAATCTCATTTCTCAAACTTATAACATCAGAAACTCTATGCAACTGAAGGAAAAACTCTGTGATATAACTTTAGACGAGAATGACATCATAGTATCATTTGACGTGGTATCATTATTTACTAATATACCTACACATTTAGCTATTAAGAACATACTTGACAAATGGGATACCGTTAAGGAGCACACTACTGTTAGTAGAAGGCAATTTTTGAAAATACTTCAATTCTGTATAACAGACAACAATTATTTCACATATGATGGACAGTATTATCACCAAACATATGGTATGCCAATGAGTAACCCATTATCACCGACGATAGCAGATATTGTTTTGGACACATTATTAGACGATATTATTAATGAATTGAAAACAAAACACATATACCTAAAATTTATTTGTAAGTATGTCGACGACTTATTTGCGGTTATTAAAAAAGCGGACATGGAAATCGTATTAAAAACTTTAAACTCATACCACAAAAATCTGCAATTCACTATTGAGATAGAAGAAAACAACGAAATACCATATTTGGATATGAAAATAATTAAATACAATAACAAATTAATAACAGACTGGTATGCAAAGGAAACCGCATCTGGCAGATTAATAAATTACCATTCCACCCAACCGATGATCATGAAAATAAATACGGCGACGAATCTAATTAACAAAATTCTCAACATCAGTGACAAACGATTCAGAAATAAAAACATTAGTAAAATAAGAAACATAATGACAAAAAACAACTTCCCGATATACATTACGAACAAACTAATAAACAAATGCTTAAATAAAAACGCAACTGGAAACAATAATAATGGAGTAGCAGAAAAAGTTTTTTACAGTGTACCATATGTACCAAAGTTGACGGAAAACAAAACATTAAAACAGATGATAAATGATAAAACAACAATAGTCACACATAGATCAAACAAGACACTAAGACGTCTTTTTACACAGGAAAGAACAAAACTTGACAAATTAGAAACAGACAATGTTGTATACGAAATAACTTGTCAAGGAAATGAAACAGAAATATGCAATAGAGTATATGTGGGAACAACAAAACGAAAACTCGGAACTAGAGTATCAGAACATGAAGCAGACATAAACAAAGGAAAAGAGACAACAGCTCTAGCCCAACATGTGAAAGAAACGGGACATAAAATAGATTTTAAGGGGGTCAAAATATTAGATAGAGAAAAGAGAGCGAATAAAAGATATACACTAGAAAGCCTACGAATACAGCAACGTATTAAAAAATCGATCAATACAAAAGAAGACAAAGACAACACCAAACTGCAATATTCAATTGCAATAACTTGACAAGTGAAGTTCTGTGATATTAGTTTTAAGTTTGCCTGTGATATTTTACATTAATTTTTATTATTTAAATTATACAATTAATTGTTCGTGCTGTCCAGTTTTATAATTTATTCAATAATGTAACTGAAGATCGTAAGTCAAACATAAAAATTAATATTACAAAAATATGACCAAAAATAATAAAAAACTTGTAATTTGTTGCCAGAATTTAAAAATAAAAATTCTCCTGAAGACGTCGGAAAAAAGCTGACGAAACGTTGAGAAAAAAGATGAAATAAATTGGTTTTATTTGCATCCTAAGAATCAAGAAATCTGACCATAAATAGCCAAACGTGTAACACAATAAAAAAACATAAAAGTAAAACACATTTGGCCATTAATAAAATCTAACAACAAAAAATTTTATTTCTTTTCGATTACTTATATAGTTTTCGTAAACGATTAACTTTCACAAAACTAAATTCAAAGGGCTATAACTTATTCTCCCTGCTGTTGCTTTGTTTTTGATGAATTTGCTTATTTTGTTTATCTTGATGAATTTGTAGTTGTAGTCTTCTTGATGAAGTTGCATTTGCCGTTGTTCTCGATGAGGTTGTTGCTACTGTCTGGCGCATAAGCCGCACCAGCTTCTTCCTTCCTTCCAACGCTTTGGCCGCGTTGTTAAATGGCAGAAAAAAATTTCTTTTTTTTTTCTTTTTTTTTTTATATGCAATGACAACGCTCTTTGGCTGCGTTGTTATTGGCAAAAAAGAAATATTTATCACAAAATTTTATTCAAAATCTTTTAAACACTTTATTTAAGTTCTTAAAAAAAGGATATTTTATTTAAAAAAAAAATAGATTCGTAATACGATAGTCCGTGATCCTATTTTTCACTTAGGATCCTACCGTTGACTGCGCCAGTTTCATTCCCAAGGGATATTTTAAATTATATTAAAATTTATCCTTAAGAGATTTACAAAAATATTAAATGAAACTATAACTTCATTCTTTGAAGTATAAAATAAGTCTGATTTTATTGAATTAAAGTTTCTTACAATCTACTTAAAGATATTTTGTGTTTTATTACTAATACATACTTATTTTCTATAAAGATGCCGATTCTGCAATTTAGAACAAAGGCATCTTTAATGGGTGGCTCAGTGACAAATCATACGATAAAACCAACCAATGGCCTGCAAACGTTTTGTTTACATTAACCATTTGGTGATTTCAACCAACAATTTTTTGTTGGATACAAAACTAAACAAAAATAAGAACAAAGGAATTTGTTTACAAATTCCTTATAGACATTGGCTGGTTTATTTCGTCATCTGTAGGGTTTGCACATATAACTTGTATGTATGTATGTATGTATGTATGTATGTATGTATGTATGTATGTATGTATGTATGTATGTATGTATGTATGTATGTATGTATGTATGTATGTATGTATGTATGTATGTATGTATGTATGTATGTATGTATGTATGTATGTATGTATGTATGTATGTATGTATGTATGTATGTATGTATGTATGTATGTATGTATG
>CATQFL010000006.1:0-12500 GCA_956483635.1 Panzeria rudis | reverse complement strand
TTATGTAAAGGACTAAAAACGTAACAATTGGTGTCAGAAGTAAAATTGCAAAATAAAATAAAAAGGACATTAAAAAAGGACGTTATTAATTAATAAAAAGGACATTAAAAAAAAGACATTATTATTTAATAAAAATTACAAAAGGACATTAAAAAAATAGAAGCCATGAAGTTTGAAGAGCTAAAAGTTGAGCAGCTAAAAAAGGAGCTGAGTAAGCTGGAACTGCCAACAACAGGCAATAAAGTAGAACTTCAGAAGAGGCTGATAAATGAGTTCAAGCAGCGTGGCATCGACATCGGGACATACGAATTTGAGGATAAAGAGGTATGTACTCGTGCCACGACAAGCAACATGGATTTAAGTACAATGTTCGCCGCTATGATGGAAAAATTTCAAGAAGTTAAAGAAACATCTAGAGGTAACAATGAGAGAATGCTGGCTGAAGTTCAAGAAACATCTAGAGCTAACAATGAGAGAATGCTGGCTGAAGTAAAGGCTGAAGTTCAAGAAACATCTAGAGTGAATAACGAGAAACTTTTAGAAAAAAACGAGAGAATGCTAGCTGAAGTTCAAGAAACATCTAGAGCTAGCAAAAAGAGAATGCTAGCTGAAGCTAAGGCTGAAGTTCAGGTAACATCAAAGGCCACAAATGAGAAGCTTGTGGAAATTTCTGAGGTCATAAATAGAAGAGTAGATGGCATTGAGGTACAAGTCAGCAAATTCGACGAGAAACTCTCAGAACTAGAGAATAAACTCCATAGCCTAGAAATTGGCGGCGTCGAAGTGCATGTAAAAAATGTGGACGAGAAATTGCATGACCTGGAAGGAAAAATTGTTAATCTTCAGTGTCAAGGAGGGCCAGTGAGAGTTATTCCAGAGGTTTCCAGCAGAATTAAGACTCCTTGTTTCGATGGCAGCGCACAATTGAACATCTTCAAATTCCAGTTCGAGACAGTTGCCAGTAAAAACGGATGGAACAAAGAAGAAAAGGGCATAGAGTTGATTTTGGCCTTAAAAGGAGCCACAGCAGAAGTTCTCGAAACCGTACCAGTGAGCTGCAGAAACAATTATGATGACATAATGGCGGCACTGCAGCGGAAATATGGTGGCGAACATAAGCGAGATATATACCGCATGAAATTGCGATGTAGAGGACAGAAGCCCAATGAGTCTCTACAAGATTTCGCAATGGAAATTGAGCGGTTAGTGCAGCTTACGTATCCAGGCGAAAACCACCCATTCCTGGATCATGTCAAAACAGAGGCGTTTGTTAACGGCATCCGTGATCCTGACATCAAGCTTGCAGTGTGTGCTACACAAAAGGCTAGCTTCGCAGAAATATTTCATGTGCACTAGCTCAGGAGACTGCTAGGGTGGTTTGGAAGCCGCAGGTATGCAAAGTGCGAAATGTGGAGGTCGTTGCTGAGAAGGAGGACAATCTATTTAGCCAGATGAAAGAGGCACTAATACAGGCGCTAGCAGAAAGTCAAAATAGAGAAAAGGTTAAGTGCTATAACTGTGGCAAAGTCGGCCATTACCAGCGCAACTGTTTCGCCAGCAAGAAACAGTAAACAGGCGTACCAGCAAACAGCACAAAAGTCCCCGTTAAACTAAAAAGAGCTAGCACTAAGGGGCCAGAGCTAGCTCCCACAAACGACGGCCCCACAGTCTCCATATCAGTAATGCAGCAGAAAAATAGCAACCTTACTGCATGTGGATACATCAACGGCGAAAAGCACATCTTTACCATAGACACAGGAGCGTCGCAGTCAATAATCAGGCCCGATATAATAAAGGGAAAGTGTGAACCTTTAAGGAATATAAGACTACGTACAGCTACTGGGGAGCCTGCCGCTGTCTACGGTAAGATTGAAGCGAGGTGACTATAGCCAATATAAGCGTGAAACATGTGTTTATCGTTGCCGATATTGTTGACGAGGTTATTATTGGAGCCGATTTTATGATAAACCATGGCATTAACCTGCATATGGGGCAACAAGTGATGATTTGGCGTAATGTTGAAATACCGCTTGATGTTGGATATGACAATCAAACGCACGTAAGGAAACTAGTTGCTATTGAAAACCAGACGATACCACCGCAGTCTGAATCAGTAATATGGGCACGCATGGAGGGAGATTGTGAGGACAATCGGTTGTGGGTAGTAGAACCAACAGAAATTAAGAGCGAGCTATTAACAGCAAAAGCCCTCGTAAAAACTTGCCAAGGAGGAAAGATCCCTATAAGAGTACTTAATTTATCAGGCAACGAAAAAGTCGTCAACGGAAATTCTGCTATAGGTCAATGTACTCCACCAGAGGCAATAATAAACTGCGAGCGAAAGCCAGAACCAGCCAATTTGTCCGCAAAAGAACGTCAACAATTTGAAGAACACGTGGGGAAATGGGAAGTAGGATTAGCAGCTCCTGATAGATATAAAGCTAAATAGCTGCTAAAAAGGCACACCAGCGTCTTCGCCTTGAAAGATCAAGGCCAAGGGAGAACGGCAATAGTGAAACATGAAATAAATACAGGCGAAGCGAGGCCGATCAAACAGCCACTCAGAAGTGTACCCCTAGCAAAACGGAATGAGGTAAAAGAAGTTGTCCATGAAATGGAGCGGAATGGTGTAATCGAGCCATCTTCAAGTCCTTGGAGTTCGCCCGTGGTCTTAGTCAAAAAGAAGGATGGCAGTACGCGATTCTGCGTAGACTACAGAAAGCTCAACGACGTTTCTAAGAAGGACAGTTATGCGCTACCAAGAATTGACGACACCTTAGACAAGCTGGCTGGAACGAAATGGTTCTCCACGTTGGACCTACAAAGCGGATATTGGCAGTTGGAGATTGCAGAGAAAGATAAGGAGAAAACTGCATTTAGCGCGAGCGATGGATTATGGCAGTTTAAAGTTATGCCATTCGGGCTCTGCAATGCTCCAGCTACTTTTGAACGCCTAATGGAACGAGTGCTGAAGGGACTTCACTGGAAGACTTGCTTGGTGTACCTTGATGACATCGTCGTGATGGGAAAAACTTTTGATGAGCACCGCAATGAGATGGCTGGTGCAGTTTAAAAATCCTGAAGGGGAGCTAGCGCGGTGGATTGAACGTCTTCAAAGCTACGACTTCAGCATCGCGCATAGAAGGGGTGTAAGGCATAACAATGCAGACGCTTTATCACGACGGCCCTGCAGCTTGGAGTGCAGACATTATGTTAAGGCCGACAATATATATAGCAGCCAAAGAGGAAAATAGAAGACCTGCTCGCAATGAAATATCAGCTGAAAGCCCACTTGTGAAATCTTATTGGGCTCAGTGGAATAGCCTGAAGCTGATAAACGGGTGCTTGTACCGCGTATGGGAAAGTGCAGATGGTAAAATGGCTTCCAACCTAATAGTTGTGCCATCCTCCAAGGTGAATAAGGTTTTGCATGAGTTCCACAATGGTCCTAGTGGCGATCATCTGGGAGTGACAAAAACGCTGGAGAAGCTAAAACAGCGTTTTTATTGGGTTGGATGTCAACAAGCCGTAGCCGACTGGATAGCAAACTGCCCACAGTGCATCGCAGCAAAAGGACCAGTATATATATATATATATATATATATATATATATATATATATATATATATATATATATATATATATATATATATATATATATATATATATATATATATATATATATATATATATATATATATATATATATATATATATATATATATATATATATATATATATATATATATATATATATATATATATATATATATATATATATATATATATATATATATATATATATATATATATATATATATATATATATGTATATATTGTTACGAAATGCAAAAGCAGATTCAAATGTGTGGCAGCACTGATCTGTGCCGGGATTTTATAATAAAAGCGTGGCAGCGCTGTAGCTGAAATTATGTTAAGTTGTGTTTTGATAATCGAAAAGACTATATAAAATAGCGTTTAATTCGTAAACAATTAATATTTAATAAAATTGTAATAAAACAATAAAGCGGTGTTCGTGTCTCATTTATCGGAGTTATTACAAAATGTAACGGCACAAACTGTCAACCCGATCATTATCTGCTTTATACCCCTAAATCACTGTAATAAAATCAAAACCTGGCAACCAAGTACCACAATTAAACTTGGCATCACTCGACAACTGCCAATAGAATTCAAACTAATGGAAAATGGAAGTTTTCGGAATCTTCATTAAATGGTAGCTAGAACTTACAAGATTATTCGAGACTGCTTAATTGCAATTACAAACAGTGACATTAAATTTAAACAACATCAGCTGCAAGAGCTGTAAACTTGATAACAGCGTAATTTGTTTAAGCTGCAAACATTAGAGTATGTGTGTGTGCGAAAATAAACAAACAGAAGAAAAATCTCATGCATCTACACACGCACATACACTAGACCATAGTAAGACCAAATGATCATGCCGTATACTTAAAGATAAAAAGAGACAACTACATTCCAGAAAGTTAGCGAAGCTACCAGACGGTTTTATAATCGACTATATAAGGGGAGGTTACCAGACGACGTATAAGTGTGTTTTTAAACTTAGACGAGTAAACATCGCCAAGAATAGTTAGTGTGTACATCGCGTTTAGTTGTACGTGTTTTTAAGTAATAAATAAAGTGTTACTGAGAATTTATTTGTAAAATAAATATCCGTGTTTTATTTTATTGCAATTCAACGAATCCTGTGAAAATAATAAAACCGTTTTTATGTAAAGGACTAAAAACGTAACAATTGGTGTCAGAAGTAAAATTGCAAAATAAAATTAAAAGGACATTAAAAAAAGGACGTTATTAATTAATAAAAAGGACATTAAAAAAAGACATTATTATTTAATAAAAATTACAAAAGGACATTAAAAAAATTGAAGCCATGAAGTTTGAAGAGCTAAAAGTTGAGCAGCTAAAAAAGGAGCTGAGTAAGCTGGAACTGCCAACAACAGGCAATAAAGTAGAACTTCAGAAGAGGCTGATAAATGAGTTCAAGCAGCGTGGCATTGACATCGGGACATACGAATTTGAGGATAAAGAGGTATGTACTCGTGCCACGACAAGCAACATGGATTTAAGTACAATGTTCGCCGCTATGATGGAAAAATTTCAAGAAGTTAAAGAAACATCTAGAGGTAACAATGAGAGAATGCTGGCTGAAGTTCAAGAAACATCTAGAGCTAACAATGAGAGAATGCTGGCTGAAGTAAAGGCTGAAGTTCAAGAAACATCTAGAGTGAATAACGAGAAAGTTTTAGAAAAAACGAGAGAATGCTAGCTGAAGTTCAAGAAACATCTAGAGCTAGCAAAAAGAGAATGCTAGCTGAAGCTAAGTCTGAAGTTCAGGTAACATCAAAGGCCACAAATGAGAAGCTAGAGTAAATTTCTGAGGCCATAAATAGAAGAGTAGATGGCATTGAGGTACAAGTCAGCAAATTCGACGAGAAACTCTCAGAACTAGAGAATAAACTCCATAGCCTAGAAATTGGCGGCGTCGAAGTGCATGTAAAAAATGTGGACGAGAAATTGCATGACCTGGAAGGAAAAATTGTTAATCTTCAGTGTCAAGGAGGGCCAGTGAGAGTTATTCCAGAGGTTTCCAGCAGAATTAAGACTCCTTGTTTCGATGGCAGCGCACCATTGAACATCTTCAAATTCCAGTTCGAGACAGTTGCCAGTAAAAACGGATGGGACAAAGAAGAAAATGGCATAGAGTTGATTTTGGTCTTAAAAGGAGCCACAGCAGAAGTTCTCGAAACCGTACCAGTGAGCTGCAGAAACAATTATGATGACATAATGGTGGCACTGCAGCGGACATATGGTGGCGAACATAAGCGAGATATATACCGCATGAAATTGCGATGTAGAGGACAGAAGCCCAATGAGTCTCTACAAGATTTCGCAATGGAAATTGAGCGGTAGGTGAAGCTTACGTATCCAGGCGAAAACCACCCATTCCTGGATCATGTCAAAACAGAGGCGTTTGTTAACGGCATCCGTGATCCTGACATCAAGCTTGCAGTGTGTGCTACACAAAAGGCTAGCTTCGCAGAAATATTTCATGTGCACTAGCTCAGGAGACTGCTAGGGTGGTTTGGAAGCCGCAGGTATGCAAAGTGCGAAATGTGGAGGTCGTTGCTGAGAAGGAGGACAATCTATTTAGCCAGATGAAAGAGGCACTAATACAGGCGCTAGCAGAAAGTCAAAATAGAGAAAAGGTTAAGTGCTATAACTGTGGCAAAGTCGGCCATTACCAGCGCAACTGCAAGGCACCAAGAAAAAGAGCCAGATCTGTTTCGCCAGCAAGAAACAGTAAACACGCGTACCAGCAAACAGCACAAAAGTCTCCGTTAAACTAAAAAGAGCTAGCACTAAGGGGCAAGAGCTAGCTCCCACAAACGACGGCCCCACAGTCTCCATATCAGTAATGCAGCAGAAAAATAGCAACCTTACTGTATGTAGATACATCAACGGCGAAAAGCACATCTTTACCATAGACACAGGAGCGTCGCAGTCAATAATCAGGCCCGATATAATAAAGGGAAAGTGTGAACCTTTAAGGAATATAAGACTACGTACAGCTACTGGGGAGCCTGCCACTGTCTACGGTAAGACTGAAGCGAAGGTGACTATAGCCAATATAAGCGTGAAACATGTGTTTATCGTTGCCGATATTGTTGACGAGGTTATTATTGGAGCCGATTTTATGATAAACCATGGCATTAACCTGCATATGGGGCAACAAGTGATGATTTGGCGTAATGTTGAAATACCGCTTGATGTTGGATATGACAATCAAACGCACGTAAGGAAACTAGTTGCTATTGAAAACCAGACGATACCACCGCAGTCTGAATCAGTAATATGGGCACGCATGGAGGGAGATTGTGAGGACAATCGGTTGTGGGTAGTAGAACCAACAGAAATTAAGAGCGAGCTATTAACAGCAAATGCCCTCGTAAAAACTTGCCAAGGAGGAAAGATCCCTATAAGAGTACTTAATTTATCAGGCAACGAAAAAATCGTCAACGGAAATTCTGCTATAGGTCAATGTACTCCACCAGAGGTAATAATAAACTGCGAGCGAAAGCCAGAACCAGCCAATTTGTCCGCAAAAGAACGTCAACAATTTGAAGAACACGTGGGGAAATGGGTAGTAGGATTAGCAGCTCCTGATAGATATAAAGCTAAATAGCTGCTAAAAAGGCACACCAGCGTCTTCGCCTTGAAAGATCAAGGCCAAGGGAGAACGGCAATAGTGAAACATGAAATAAATACAGGCGAAGCGAGGCCGATCAAACAGCCACCCAGAAGTGTACCCCTAGCAAAACAGAATGAGGTAAAAGAAGTTGTCCATGAAATGGAGCGGAATGGTGTAATCGAGCCATCTTCAAGTCCTTGGAGTTCGCCCGTGCTCTTAGTCAAAAAGAAGGATGGCAGTACGAGATTCTGCGTAGACTACAGAAAGCTCAACGACGTTACTAAGAAGGACAGTTATCCGCTACCAAGAATTGACGACACCTTAGACACGCTGGCTGGAACGAAATGGTTCTCCACGTTGGACCTACAAAGCGGATATTGGCAGGTGGAGATTGCAGAGAAAGATAAGGAGAAAACTGCATTTAGCGCGAGCGATGGATTATGGCAGTTTAAAGTTATGCCATTCGGGCTCTGCAATGCTCCAGCTACTTCTGAACGCCTAATGGAACGAGCGCTGAAGGGACTTCACTGGAAGACTTGCTTGGTGTACCTTGATGACATCGTCGTGATGGGAAAAACTTCAGCATCGAGCACAGAAGGGGTGTCAAGCATAACAATGCAGACGCTTTATCACGACGGCCCTGCAGCTTGGAGTGCAGACATTGTGTTAAGGCCGAAAAGAAGGAATGCGTTATTGATATTCGGCTAACACACATCGATTCCGATGAGGACTGGTCAGCAGCACAGAGGAACGACACCATATTGGCGACAATATATATAGCAGCCAAAGAGGAAAATAGAAGACCTGCTCGCAATGAAATATCAGCTGAAAGCCCACTTGTGAAATCTTATTGGGCTCAGTGGAATAGCCTGAAGCTGATAAACGGGTGCTTGTACCGCGTATGGGAAAGTGCAGATGATAAAATGGCTTCCAACCTAATAGTTGTGCCATCCTCCAAGGTGAATAAGGTTTTGCACGAGTTCCACAATGGTCCTAGTGGCGGTCATCTGGGAGTGACAAAAACGCTGGAGAAGCTAAAACAGCGTTTTTATTGGGTTGGATGTCAACAAGCCGTAGCCGACTGGATAGCAAACTGCCCACAGTGCATCACAGCAAAAGGACCAGTATATATATATATATATATATATATATATATATATATATATATATATATATATATATATATATATATATATATATATATATATATATATATATATATATATATATATATATATATATATATATATATATATATATATATATATATATATATATATATATATATATATATATATATATATATATATATATATATATATATATATATATATATATATATATATATACATATATATATATATATATATATATATATATATATATATATATATATATATATATATATATATATATATATATATATATATATATATATATATATATATATATATATATATATATATATATATATATATATATATATATATATATATATATATATATATATATATATATATGTATGTATGCATTTTAGATAGTAAGATAGTAAGACATTTGCATCCTTTGTGGACTGGTCGCAAAATTGAAACAAGTAAGTAGCATAGTTTACGAACAATTTAGTTTGCGAACAGTTTTCTCTCAACTTTTTATTTTACTTTCTATTGGTTCCACGATGTCAATATATCGATGAAATATTATCAATTTAACGATATATACACTCTAAACTCAATAAATTTGTAAAATAAAAGTTTTGTTTACATTTATGTGATGCCATACTTAAGTAAACATTTTTCGTTGTTATCGGCGCTGCAGTGCTTATTTTATAATTGGACGCCGTTTAAAAGATTTGTACATCGAAGGCTTTGTAATTAGAAATAAGTAAACAAAACTGAATGTAAATGCGAAAATAATACGTACAAAATTTTTATAGATAAATAAAACTTTTTATAATTATTTTCTTTATTTTACGATATAGAAATAACTTTAATTTATATTACTTTGTAACTAACCTAGTGTTTGAAGAAGCTATAGCGATATTCCATTAAATATCAAGGCCGAAAAAATTTACAAGTTAGCTATGTGTTGAATGCTGTCTATGGCAAACTACAATCGCCACAAGATTCAGAATTAATGATGCAATCACCCTTATTGTGAATAAAATAGTGAACGCGAAATTTGTTCCCTTTCCTTAAAATTGTGGTCGCCAATTTTGGGTTGTTGTTATTGTTGTATTTTGTAATATTTTGTTAGTTTTTTTCACAAGTTTTTTTTTCATTGGAAATATTTCCGGTAATGGTGAATGTTTACTATAACTGCTTTACGAAACTGGTAATCGTTTTGGAGAAAATTACACTTGTTTTGCCAAAAAGAAGTTTATGGGAAAATTATTCAGGTATGTGATGGAAAGCGATCGTTTTCAAAACCATTTCAATACGATTGTTTTGAAAAGGTGTGATGAATTCCGACCGATCTTTTGAGTTAATTTTGAGCCAATCTCAAGCTACATACTGACTTTTAAAAAGCTCACTAGAAGATAAAATATAAACAATGTAATAGAACTCTGTAGAGAAATTTATCAAAAAAGGTTGAAAAAACAATTAAAAACTGATTTGAACATGATTGAAAAAACGACTATAGCAAACACATCACATGTGCATGTAAAAAATGTGGGCGAGAAATTGCATGACCTGGAAGGAAAAATTGTTAATCTTCAGTGTCAAGGAGGGCCAGTGAGAGTTATTCCAGAGGTTTCCAGCAGAATTAAGACTCCTTCTTTCGATGGCAGCGCACCATTGAACATCTTCAAATTCCAGTTCGAGACAGTTGCAAGTAAAAACGGATGGGACAAAGAAGAAAAGGGCATAGAGTTGATTTTGGTCTTAAAAGGAGCCACAGCAGAAGTTCTCGAAACCGTACCAGTGAGCTGCAGAAACAATTATGATGACAGAATGGCGGCACTGCAGCGGAAATATAGTGGCGAACATAAGCGAGATATATACCGCATGAAATTGCGATGTAGAGGACAGAAGCCCAATGAGTCTCTACAAGATTTCGCAATGGAAATTGAGCGGTTAGTGCAGCTTACGTATCCAGGCGAAAACCACCCATTCCTGGATCATGTCAAAACAGAGGCATTTGTTAACGGCATCCGTGATCCTGACATCAAGCTTGCAGTGTGTGCTACACAAAAGGCTAGCTTCGCAGAAATATTTCATTTGCACTAGCTCAGGAGACTGCTAGGGTGGTTTGGAAGCCGCAGGTATGCAAAGTGCGAAATGTGGAGGTCGTTGCTGAGAAGGAGGACAATCTATTTAGCCAGATGAAAGAGGCACTAATACAGGCGCTAGCAGAAAGTCAAAATAGAGAAAAGGTTAAGTGCTATAACTGTGGCAAAGTCGGCCATTACCAGCGCAACTGCAAGGCACCAATAAAGAGAGCCAGATCTGTTTCGCGACCAAGAAACAGTAAACAGGCGTACCAGCAAACAGCACAAAAGTCCCCGTTAAACTAAAAAGAGCTAGCACTAAGGGGCAAGAGCTAGCTCCCACAAACGACGGCCCCACAGTCTCCATATCAGTAATGCAGCAGAAAAATAGCAACCTTACTGTATGTAGATACATCAACGGCGAAAAGCACATCTTTACCATAGACACAGGAGCGTCGCAGTCAATAATCAGGCCCGATATAATAAAGGGAAAGTGTGAACCTTTAAGGAATATAAGACTACGTACAGCTACTGGGGAGCCTGCCACTGTCTACGGTAAGACTGAAGCGAAGGTGACTATAGCCAATATAAGCGTGAAACATGTGTTTATCGTTGCCGATATTGTTGGCGAGGTTATTATTGGAGCCGATTTTATGATAAACCATGGCATTAACCTGCATATGGGGCAACAAGTGATGATTTGGCGTAATGTTGAAATACCGCTTGATGTTGGATATGACAATCAAACGCACGTAAGGAAACTAGTTGCTATTGAAAACCAGACGATACCACCGCAGTCTGAATCAGTAATATGGGCACGCATGGAGGGAGATTGTGAGGACAATCGGTTGTGGGTAGTAGAACCAACAGAAATTAAGAGCGAGCTATTAACAGCAAATGCCCTCGTAAAAACTTGCCAAGGAGGAAAGATCCCTATAAGAGTACTTAATTTATCAGGCAACGAAAAAATCGTCAACGGAAATTCTGCTATAGGTCAATGTACTCCACCAGAGGTAATAATAAACTGCGAGCGAAAGCCAGAACCAGCCAATTTGTCCGCAAAAGAACGTCAACAATTTGAAGAACACGTGGGGAAATGGGTAGTAGGATTAGCAGCTCCTGATAGATATAAAGCTAAATAGCTGCTAAAAAGGCACACCAGCGTCTTCGCCTTGAAAGATCAAGGCCAAGGGAGAACGGCAATAGTGAAACATGAAATAAATACAGGCGAAGCGAGGCCGATCAAACAGCCACTCAGAAGTGTACCCCTAGCAAAACGGAATGAGGTAAAAGAAGTTGTCCATGAAATGGAGCGGAATGGTGTAATCGAGCCATCTTCAAGTCCTTGGAGTTCGCCCGTGGTCTTAGTCAAAAAGAAGGATGGCAGTACGCGATTCTGCGTAGACTACAGAAAGCTCAACGACGTTTCTAAGAAGGACAGTTATGCGCTACCAAGAATTGACGACACCTTAGACACGCTGGCTGGAACGAAATGGTTCTCCACGTTGGACCTACAAAGCGGATATTGGCAGTTGGAGATTGCAGAGAAAGATAAGGAGAAAACTGCATTTAGCGCGAGCGATGGATTATGGCAGTTTAAAGATACGCCATTCGGGCTCTGCAATGCTCCAGCTACTTTTGAACGCCTAATGGAACGAGTGCTGAAGGAACTTCACTGGAAGACTTGCTTGGTGTACCTTGATGACATCGTCGTGATGGGAAAACTTTTGATGAGCACCGCAATGAGATGGCTGGTGCAGTTTAAAAATCCTGAAGGGGAGCTAGCGCGGTGGATTGAACGTCTTCAAAGCTACGACTTCAGCATCGAGCATAGAAGGGGTGTAAGGCATAACAATGCAGACGCCTTATCACGACGGCCCTGCAGCTTGGAATGCAGACATTATGTTAAGGCCGAAAAGAAGGAATGCGTTATTGATATTCGGCTAACACACATCGATTCCGATGAGGACTGGTCAGCAGCACAGAGGAACGACACCATATTGGCAACAATATATATAGCAGCCAAAGAGGAAAATAGAAGACCTGCTCGCAATG
>CATQFL010000005.1:0-105311 GCA_956483635.1 Panzeria rudis | reverse complement strand
AAGAAGTAAGTTTAAGCCTGATGTTCCACTTACTATTCACTGGGATGGAAAAATGATAGAAGATATTAGCGGAAATGAAATCGTAGAACGTCTCCCAATTCTGGTGTCTGGTATGGGTGTTGATAAACTTCTCGCAGTGCCAAAATTATCTGCCGGAACAGGAGTTGCAGCTGCGTCGGCAGTTTTTGACACATTGCTAGAATGGAATCTTAGCGAAAAAGTCACATCCATGAGCTTTGACACAACTGCCACAAATACTGGAAGAAGAAAAGGTGCATGTAATTTGTTAGAACAAAAGATGGATAAAGATATGCTTTGGCTGGCGCGTCGCCATCACATCTTGGAAATAATGCCTGAAGCTGTGTTTCGCCAAGCACTTCGTACTTCAACTGGTCCTGAAACATTGATATTTAAAAAATTCAAATTAGCCTGGAGCAAAATTAATCGGAAAAACTTTAAATCAGGAATTTCTGATCTTTTTGTTTTAAAAAAATTGAGAAACTATTACTGATGAGACCATATGTTTCGTCCAAAATCAGTCTCGAGATGACTACAAAGAGCTACTGAAGCTATCTCTAATATTCTTAGGAGGTCTTCCCGAAACTGGAATGTCGTTTAGAGCACCTGAAGGTCTTCACCGGGCTAGATGGATGGCTAAAGCCATATATTGTTTGAAGAGTTGTTTAGGTTAGGTTAGGTTGTGCAGGTTGCCAGTTTTAAAGATTTAAAAAACCAGGCCACTTGGGTCCCTACAGGTCCCGTTGGGTTACCTGAAGCGGGAACATGAAAAATAAGTAGAAACCCCCTTACTACGTTTCCCTATTCGGATCAGCGTTGAACCAACCCGACGATCGAATGAAAGAGTTTATCCATCTGATGTCGCAGTTTGATAAGGCTGCCAAGATCCTGAAGCAGTGGGCTGCCCAGTGAAACCACCCTTTAATCGGAAAGGGCGGGGCATAAACAGAGGAGGTGCTCTACATTTTCTTCCTCCTCCTCATTATGACAACTTCTACAGAAATCATTATACGGTGGATTCAATCTCCTAGCGTGCGCACCAATAAAACAGTGCCCCGTAATTACCGCCACAAGTGGGCGTATTTGCCCCCGAGGGATCCCCTCCAGGATTGCAGATCTACTACAATCATATTGGGGCCATATTAACCTCGAAATCGAGCAGGTGACCTCGTTTGACCATCTGGTCTGCGCGATCCCAAAAAGTTCCTGCTGAATATGAGATTTGCAGCAGTTTAACGGTACGCCTACCATTTGGTCCGTGTCTCGAGTGTTTATTCGAACCCCGGATTTGGCTAAATCGTCCGCAGCAATGTTTCCGGGCACATTGCTATGCCCTGGGACCCAGAGTATCTCTAGGTTTGAATGTCTCGCTATCTTATTCAGAGACATCCGGCATTCATACACCAAAGTGGATGTCGTGTAAACACCCGATATAGACTTGATCGCAGCTTTGCTGTCCGTACAAATTTGGATATCCTCGTCATATATCCTATAGTACCTCATCCATTTAGCTGATCTTTTTATGGCTGATATTTCGGCCTGTAGCACGCTACATTTATCCTGTAGCTTAAACTTAATTCTCTGTTGATAACGGGGAATAAAGACGCCGCCACCCACTCCCACGTCCGATTTAGATCCGTCCGTGTAAATCTCCAGCGTGTCACCCTGACGAGGGGAGGACGTGCCCGAGAGCACCACGGTAAATCTTTTATCAGGCAGAGGAATAGGTGAGCAGTAATCAATGTTTTCCGGCAGACCGTTTAGGAGTTCCAAAATGTTGGCGTGTCCCTTGGGTGCCTTTTTCCATGCACCTGCTGCATCAAGCCTGATCGCAGAGTTCATGGCCAGTTGTCTGACCATGAGATCAGCTGGCATCCAATGCAACATTGTGAAGAGAGCTTTTGATGGGGCTGTGCGTGGAGCGCCTGTAATCATCAAAGCTGATGTACGCAGGATCCTTTCTATGATCCGGCAATAGGTGATCTTGTCTAATGCAGTCCACCATACTAGCGCGCCATATGTGAGTATGGGCTTTATTACCATGCTGAAGATCCATTTTGAGTTCTTTGGATTTATTCCCCAGTTTCTCCCAATGGCTCTTCTACATTTATATATGGCCACCGCAGCCTTATTTGCCCTTGACTGGACATTACGGTGCCATGACATTTTCGAGTCCAGATATATTCCCAGGTACTTCGCACTGTCAGACAGCCTGAGTTCAATTCCGTTTAGAATCGGAAGTGGAAAGGATGGTATCTTGTATCTTTTTGTGAAGAGTACGAGATCCGTTTTCTGAGGGTTAACACTGAGACCACTTTCGGTTTTGTTTACTTAGAAATGAATTCAAGCTAACTGAAAGCGATGCATGCTCAATTCGCGATATTTGCATATTCGTAGTATGAATTTACGTAAGGTATTGGTTTGTAACCCCATCTGCAGTGTGTGCGCCAAGAAATGATCTACAGCTTTTAAAGGACCTAAAATATTATGAAGAAGTAAATGACTTAATTGGAACTGTAGCCATTAAAAAATGCTTGGTCATCTTTGGTACTTATCAGAAGAGCTTATTGCATTTGCCTTATTTGACGACCAAGTTTCTGTTAATGCAAAAAAGAAGATGGTGGAAGATTGGGAGGAAGATAAGGATTACGTAAATGGCAGAGATATAGTTCCTTCTATGAGAGTTGTTAACGATATAGCAGAACAAGGTCTAGTACTAATGGAGGAATATGACAAACTGCATACCAAAAATGAATAGCAGAAGCAGTTTTTATTGTCGTTGGTGAAAGATTATAGACAAAAATACCCAAATTCAAATAAATCAACTTTGCTCCAATAATTTTTTGTAAATCAATATGTAAACTTAAAAATTCTTTAAAAGGTAAAATAATATTTTATATTTATCAGCGAAAATTTCATGAATTGACTGAATTTGCTAAGTTTTTATTTTAAAATAAAATATTAAAATCATTTTTTAACTATTATATATTTTAGTTCCATTAAACACATGTAACCTATTTTAAGATTTTTATTTAAATATGTATGTATTATATCCGATTAATTTTGAAATAAATCTTTTTTAATTTAATTAATTTTTTAATACACACCCACATCGAAAAATATATATATAAAAGCAGCGAGCTTTTTCAAAAACACCAAAGTTCGGAGGCCGGTAGCGACCCCTAAGCCTTAATAGAAAAATTTAAACAAAATCATGCGTAATTTTTTCACATTGCTTAATATATATTATATATATATATATATATATATATATATATATATATATATATATATATATATATATATATATATATATATATATATATATATATATATATATATATATATATATATATATATATATATATATATATATATATATATATATATATATATATATATATATATATATATATATATATATATATATATATATATATATATATATATATATATATATATATATATATATATATATATATATATATATATATATATATATATATATTTAAGAAATTTCCCCTACCTGCCCTCGTGGTCCTATTAAAAAGTATATAACCTATTTCTTCTTTTAGACTCGATCTATCTAAGTTTTGAATTTAATCAAAATTGGATAAATAGATTAAAATAGGATGAAATTTCTCCCTACCTCCCCTCGTGATCCTATTTTTGAAAATATGTGTTCCTATTTTAGAAAATATATCTAGCCCATGTCTTCTTTTAGACTCGGATGTATCTATGTTTTGAATTTCATCAAAATCGGATAAATAGTTTTAAAGAGGAAAAAATTTCCCTCCATCTCCCCTCGTGGTTCTATTTTTTTAAATAATTATATCCTGTATCTTCTTTAAGACTCAGATCTATATATGTTTTGAATTTCATCAAAATCGGATAGTTTCAAGGAGGACGAAATTTCCCACTGACAATTTTCTCTAGAAAAATGCGCAAAATCAATGAAGTAACTCCTACAACATTTTAGGTTCTTACCGCATTAGTTCCCATAATGTCAAAATATATATTTTCTATACATGGGAGGTGCCACGCCCACTTGTCCACTCCTTAATAATATCTATTTAAAAACATTATAAAAAGAGTTACTCACACAAATTTTTAAGCCTTTAGCTGCATTAGTTCCATAAATATCATAAAATAAAAATTATTCCAAATATGGGAAGTGCCACGCCTACTTATAGTTTTTCAAAATTATATAGACTATTGTTCCTTCTAGATCATCAGAAATATACCGTGAAAATTCCAGCAAGATCGGCTCAGTGACACAAAATACACAGAAGTGACACGATGTGTTGTTCTATTTGACCTGCTTACACAGTCGTATACTTATTATACCATGACTTGTTTTCGTTTTGTTTATTTTCCTACCATTTGTAATAACAAATACACTGTATTTGTCTCTTTTTAACAGTCATTTTAAAAAACCTGATTTCTGTGTTTTTTATCTGTCACTATTGTGATTTCTGTATATTTTATGTCACTGATTTAGGAGTCCATAGCTTTCAAACATACATGCCACCTGGTTGTCAATTCGTCTTGATTGCGAGTAGCACCACCTGGTTCTCAATTCGCCTTGTGTATGTATATAGATAAATATTAGTTAGCAGAAACAGCTTCAGCTATCACTGCCACGAACCACTTATCCAAGACACATCCAGTATATTTTAAACCACTACTCAGCCAGTATTTTTTCATTTTCAAAAAATTTTTGTTTTACCACCAACATATTTTAGCCGAAGTGAGCCGTTAAAATCGGCTCCGGCTCGAACATGAAAATTCTGTCGTTGGCTTAGAGCCGTCCTTTGCCACAAAATACACAAAAGTGACACGAGCCAAAAAATATTGCTGATCGCTTACACAGTGCTTTTAAATTTCATTTTTTTTGAGGCGTCTTTCTACCCGAATTAATTTTGTAATGAATAAAATAAATTAAATATGCATATATTTCCACAATTCACATTGAAAATATTATTTATTAATTAATTATAGTTAATTTTCATCTTTTACATTTTATCTTTATAATTACTGCAAAATCTCACAAATATTCAATCATGTGCATGTGTTTGTAAGCACACGCTGTATGCAACAAAAAACCACCACCATAAAGTCACTGCAAAAACCCGCACATTAATAAAAACAAATCCATGACACTTTTATACACACACAATTCTTTTTTCACAATCACCCTTATTGTGAAGGTCGACGTCGACTGCAACACAATACATTCGTCGCTGTCAATTCGACATGTCGTCGTTGTCACTTCAATGCTAAATCGGTATTTACTAAATGTATTGTGTTGACGTTGACTTTATCGATAATGTGAAGGAAATAAATATCATCGCTATCATTTTGACGTTTCTAAATTTTTTAATGTATTCAAGTGAAAGTTTTAGTGATGAAGCAAACAAATAAAAACTTCTTCTTTTGCAAAGTTCTTCTCCTTGGTGTTATTTTTCAATCATTTTCCATAAATTTCTTTTCTGCATTAAAAACATCCTTTTGGTTGGCATTGTGTTTCGCAAATATGTAATGCATTTCTAGAAGTGTCTTCTTCCACTCGAAAAGCATATGTGGAAGGTAACGGGCATCCCCTTCATTCTGAAAGATTGTGGACCACTTGCTAGATGCATATTATCATATAAAATGCAAGTGCCTATCATCAATTTTTAGAAGATAAAAACCTTAATAAATACTATTGTGATTATCCTGCCTGTTCTGTAAACCGAAACGATTTGAAAACGCTCGATTTAGAAAAATTAAATCAGCTAATAGCGAAATTGTTTCAGATTTTTTTGTAGTTTTCTATTCTTCAGATCTTGAAATATCATATTTGAGACTAATATACTATATATGATTTAAAGGGCTCAATGGTGGCATTATTTATTTTTGGAAAACGAGAAATTTACACAGATTCGGCTTACAAAACATGGCCGTATGTTTTTTCAACATTGTATCATTAATTCAGACTTTACTAATGATACTACCCAGAATAAAATCATTTTTATATTCTCAATAGTTTCTTTTTTATTAAGTTACCTATCTTTCCTGAAACATTTTTAAAAATTATGATAGACCGCCGCTTTTGCATTTTATATGACGATGTATTTTCTGGTGTTTACCGTTTTACAACCAGCCCTATGTCTAATTAGTGGTCCAATAGATTTAATTTCGTCGCAGTTTATTCCAATCCTTTCTTAAATTTATTAAGAGTTCTGCTCCTATGAAATCCTTTTGCTAGGCTTGGTTTACTTTCGAGCCGCTGAATTAAATCCTCAAATTGTTTGGTGGTTATTTTAATTTTTTTTCTATTTGAAATACTTTTTCAAATATATAACCGTGACAGCTAAAACTTTCTATCGAGTCGTTGCCAAAAATTGTGTCGACAAAAACAGAGCCAATTTAACACAATGTTGTGTTTAAGTCGCCTATTACAATGCGAAGCAGCTGTCAATTGTTATCGAAATCCGGCAATATTGACAACGGCAATGCCATTATTGCACCGTCGGTGTCACTTGTGGCGACGTTGACATTCGCAATAAGGGTGAATATATTTTTAATAATAAGGCCCAATTCTTTAATTTTATTAGAATTTAGACATTTTTAGCGTGTTATTCAGTCAGTAAAATTTTTATATTTTTTTTTGTTTTCGTATTATTTATTTTCTTCTGCTCGTTACCATTTTTCTCTTTTTATCAGAGCTTTAAAAACAATTTAAAAAACCTGATTGTAGCGTTTTTAATCTGTCACTTTTGTGATTGCTGTATATTTTGTGCCTCTGGCACAAAGTAGGACAGAGGGGTCAATTTTGACGTTTCCAAAATGAAAAAATCAGCTTTTTTGCCCAGCGTAAATAATTGAAAAGGAACAGTTATATCATGTACGAACAAGCGAAATAAGCAACAAGAAAAAAAACCTATAAAAATGTAATTCAATGTGAAAAAGAGTTTAATTATTTAAAAAACAGCGCAAATATAATTGTTTTATGAAGTAAAAAATTAATGAAACATTTAAAGTGTGTTTATGTGATATTTTAAACTTTAATTGCTAATAAAAGCTTAAATGAAGCGTGCGTGGGTTTGTGCATGGATAAGAATATGTATGTGTGTTTTGTTTGGTTGCAAAAGTGGTTGAAAGTTGCAGAAAAAGCTAGAAAATGCATAAAAACGTAAGAAAATATTTATAAACTGTGAAATTTTAATTTTCTTGTATATAAAATAATAAATGTATCTCTTACTGTTTGAAAAGTCTAAATTTTACTTTTATTTCGGCAGAAAATGAGTATGAAAGCTAATATACAAAAATTGTTGTTCCCTTTTGTTAACGTACTTCGTTAGAACTACATACAATATCCTCTCTCTCGTGTCTCGTCTGGTTAGACTGTGCCTCTGCTTCGAAATGGTGGTTAACTTCATTAACGCCAAATGCATTGCAGGGGCGCGACTTTACATTGTGTCGTGTGCACCCTGTACTAGAGTATTGCTTTACTTTCATAACACTGCGTCTTCACGTAGCAATATTTATTGCTGAGCACAAGCAAAAAACGTCAGCAGAACAATTTAATTTTTTGCCTCTTGCTTGAGGTGGAGAACACGTATAGCAATTTTTTCCACAATTTTTACACATTCATGGGGCAGGTAGTGCTTAATATATATAGCTCCAATGTAAAAATATGACAAATTTATATTTATTTGTTTTTATATTATATTTGCTGATATCTTTTTATGTTTTGCCCGAATTTGCTGTTTTGCAAAAATAAATAATTAAAACAACAAAAGTATATATATAAATATATATATATATATATATATATATATATATATATATATATATATATATATATATATATATATATATATATATAAATATATATATATATATATATATATATATATATATATATATATATATATATATATATATATATATATATATATATATATATATATATATATATATATATATATATATATATATATATATATATATATATATATATATATATATATATATATATATATATATATATATATATATATATATATATATATATATATATATATATATATATATATATATATATATATATATATATATATATATATATATATATATATATATATATATATATATATATATATATATATATATATATATATATATATATATATATATATATATATATATATATATATATATATATATGTTTTTTCCTAATAGTTTTTAGGCACAACAATACTAAATTAAATAACTTTTAATTTAACTTTAAAAAATGGGCACTTGTGAAAATATATATATATATATATATATATATATATATATATATATATATATATATATATATATATATATATATATATATATATATATATATATATATATATATATATAGATATATATATAGATATATATATATATATATATATATATATATATATATATATATATATATATATATATATATATATATATATATTTATGTGTTTTTTTTTACTTTCCGATAGTTCTTATAAAATCACCCATTATATATATATATAAATATATATATATATATATATATATATATATATATATATATATATATATATATATATATATATATATATATATATAATGGGTGATTTTATAAGAACTATCGGAAAGTAAAAAAAAAACACATAAAATTCAGAAAAATGCATGAAATATTTATTTGGATCGATAGTTGGGTCGATATAATTTAATGTTTGAAGATTATTTCATGCAAATGTTGGCCGCGGCTGGTCCATCCGCTTAGTCCAATTTTGGCATACTCTTTCCAACATTTCGGCCGGTATCTCACGAATAATGTTGGCAATGTTGGCTTCCAGTGCGTCAATCGAAGCGGGCTTGTCGCTATAGATATTAGCCTTAACATAGCCCCACAAAAAATAGTCTAGAGGCGTTAAATCGCACGATCTGGGCGGCCAATTGACTGGTCCCAAGCGTGAAATAAACTGTTCACCGAACTCGCCTCTCAATTGGTCCATTGTTTCGCGTGCTGTGTGGCATGTGGCACCGTCTTGTTGAAACCACATGTCATGCAAGTCAAGCTCTTCCATTTTGGGCAGAAAAAAGTTTGTTATCATCGCACGGTAGCGCTCACCATTCACAGTAACGTTGTGATTCGCATCATCTTTGAAGAAATACGGCCCAATGATGCCGCCAGCCCATAATCCGCACCAAACGGTTGTTTTTTGTGGATGCATTGGTAGCTCTTGCAATGCTTCTGGCTGCTCTTCACTCCAAATACGGCAGTTTTGCTTGTTCACGTATCCATTCAACCAGAAATGAGCCTCGTCGCTGAACACAATTCTTCGATAAAAAAGCGCGATGAACTTTCTTAACAGAGCACGCATTTTGGTAATAAAATTCAATAATTTGCAAGCGTTGTTCGTTTGTAAGACGATTCATGATTAAATTATAGACCAAACTGAGCTGTCAAAACTAGTGTTGCCAAAAAGATAATAGCAAAAAAATCACTCGTTATATATATATATATATATATATATATATATATATATATATATATATATATATATATATATATATATATATATATATATATATATATATATATATATATATATATATATATATATATATATATATATATATATATATATATATATATATATATATATATATATATATATATATATATATATATATATATATATATATATATATATATATATATATATATATATATATATATATATATATATAGAATATATATTAAGCAATGTGAAAAAATTACGCATGATTTTGTTTAAATTTTTCTATTAAGGCTTAGGGGTCGCTACCGGCCTCCGAACTTTGGTGTTTTTGAAAAAGCTCGCTGCTTTTATAAACATATTTTTCGATGTGGGTGTGTATTAAAAAATTAATTATATTTAAAAAGATTTATTTCAAAATTAATCGGATATAATACATACATATTTAAATAAAAATTTTAAAATAGGTTACATGTGTTTAATGGAACTAAAATATATAATAATTAAAAAATTATTTTAATATTTTATTTTAAAATAAAAACTTAGCAAATTCAGTCAATTCATGAAATTTTCGCTGATAAATATAAAATATTATTTTACCTTTTAAAGAATTTTTAAGTTTTACATATTGATTTACAAAAAATTATTGGAGCAAAGTTGATTTATTTGAATTTGCTTAATATATATAGCTCCAATGTAAAAATATGACAAATTTATATTTATTTGTTTTTATATTATATTTGCTGATATCTTTTTATGTTTTGCCCGAATTTGCTGTTTTGCAAAAATAAATAATTAAAACAACAAAAGTATATATATAATATATATATATATATATATATATATATATATATATATATATATATATATATATATATATATATATATATATATATATATATATTTATATATATATATATATGTTTTTTTCTAATAGTTTTTAGGCACAACAATACTAAATTAAATAACTTTTAATTTAACTTTAAAAAATGGGCACTTGTGAAAATATATATATATATATATATATATATATATATATATATATATATATATATATATATATATATATATATATATATATATATATATATATATATATATATATATATATATATATATATATATATATATATATATATATATATATATATATATATATATATATATATATATATATATATATATAAATATATATATATATATATATATATATGCAAAGTAGTTCGTATGGGGTCTAAAAAAATCATAGCTTTTTTAAATGCAATATTATAAAACTAAAAAAAACATTAATACGCTTTTTAATATTTTTGGTCTAGTTCTTTTAAAACCAGAGAAATCTAGCTTTGTTTATGCCGGCGTTCGATAGCAGTCGGCTTTTAGGTTAGCAGTTTCATTGTAGACGGGACTGCAAAGCGGTTGTGTTTTATACGATCATTTTTGTTGCCAGATTTTCACTTATTTCCCTGCTTTTACACTGCCGCCGTTATGTTTTTATCTCTTCCGCAGAAGTGTGAGTTATAGTTAGAGCACATAAAGATCGATTAATTAGGTCCATGAAAGTAACCAGCTGCTCCTGTTGATACTGTCAACCTTTTTTCAAGAAATTAAACATTTTTAAATTGCTTTATTTAGCGCACCGTATTTTTGTCGTGTTTGTGTCGTCGGGTACAATCTAATAACTGAAAATTTACTCCCTTCCTGTTGACTGATTGATCTGAAATTTGGAAATCACCTTTTCTTTTGATGAAAATACAATGTTGTAATTACAAAAGTGGATTGCGTCACTCGCATAAAAAGTTATATTTACTTTTACCCTCTTCTAATTTACTATTTGATTTGAAATATGGTAAGCACCTTTAGTTTTGATGACAATACAATTGTATGACTAAAAAGTGGGCAGCGCCACGTCCAGGTATTATTGTAAGTCGAAGATGACCGCCACAAAATGGCAAATTTTTTATTTGCTTACAAACACCTCAATATGGATATCAAATGAAAGGATCTAAGTAGTTTTAGTAGTAGAATAAAGCACATAATGAAAAGAAATATCGATTCCAAAATGGCGCCAAGTACAAAAGGGGGACATATTGTCAGCTCCCTTAATATGGATATTAAATAAAAGCGTTTGGCTACTATAGTGCAGCACACCGTAAAAAAGAGTCGCGAGTCGAAGGTATAGTCTGAAACAATCACCCGTATGATGTATGTCGAAGTCGAATTTCTGACTACGACAAATTATCATAGAATAAATATAAGTTTTAATAGTTCTCTTTTTTCTAGGACATTTCGTCGTAGTCACATATTAGACTTCGGGATACAAAATTAGATCATGGAGTTTGTACAGGACATCAAATAAAAATCTTAAAATAAAATAACTAAAAAATGTTAAGGTAAATGGTTTTATTGTAATGAAACAATAATGATGAGGATAATGTAATAAAAGCAAAAAAAAATGCTAGGTACGTCACAATACCACACTCACAACCACTCTGCATGGCATGGATCAGACTAAAATAAAATCGTGGTGCGCGTCGAATTTTCGTTATTCATAGTAGAAGTTCGACGAACGTTCGCATTCGCATTTGCAAACTATTCGCTTGTTTTTGATATCCGCATTCGCTAAAATTGATGCGAATAATGTTAGTATGTTAATTATTAGCATTTTTTTATTAATAAAGGAGTGATATGTAAACAAAAGAACGTAAGTATAGTTGTCAAATTTTTCATGTGTGTAAAATCATATGTGGCAAGACCCATTAATAAGGTCGTGTTGAAGGCATTAATAAGGTCGTTTGATTATTTCGATGATATGGCTTGTGGTTTGTCCTATATAAAATATTTTTCTTGGCGCAACAATCAAGCGTGACAGCGAGAGGCGTTTGCTTCAATAAGCCGATGCGGGTACCATAGTATTCTAACTTGTCTTGGAGCTAAACAATAAATAGAAATTAAACAAGATGCGATTTCATTAAATCTTTACTCTTATAGCTGAGAGCCGATATAGATTCACGGGGCTTATTCCAGTTTTCTAGTTGTTGTTCGATGTTCTTACAGCATAGTTTTCAGTTATTTATTTAATATCGTTTTTGTGTCTCAGTAATTCTCATGTAGTAGTATATTAAAAATTTTATTTGTATAATAAAAATTTTATTTGTATAATGAATATGTAATTATTCGCATTCGCAAAAATTTAAATTTATAGCATTCGCTAAACTGGTATTCGCTACGCCCGTAATCCATAGTCAACAACGTGGTACGACTTTCTTGTACTCTATATGTTTTTATAGTAACCATTTAACTTGAAAATTTGTTTCTCATTTTATTTAAAATTATATGGATTTTTTTAGAAAGTTTCACAAGGAAAGAGTTTTTCAGCGTGAAAACAAAAACGATTATATAGTTTTCGCCACGGAATACTCTCTTTTGACAGCCAAAAAAGGCTGTTATCATGTGTTATGGAGTTTTACATGCAAAATGTTCTTACTAAGATAGTATGAAAGCGATAGTTAAATTAGAAACCACGTTAGAAAATAAGATTTGCTTCCTCTTTCATACAATCTTCGTAATGTTGTTGTACAAAGACGGGTCTGGTTAGTTGTCCATGGTTTTGGCGGTAAATTAAAAAATATAATCTGGAAAAAAGCTTTATAATGCATTTACATTTGAGCAAAATCTAGTACTTACGAGATTTGGAGCTAAATCTACTTGTTTTTTACTATATTCTCCATACAAAACGAAATCTATTTCGTCATTAGATTTAATAAAACCACCTCAAATGCAGAAGTACCTAGTTATACAACCGCGGCTTTTATCATATAGTACTAGAAAATGCTACGTTGATATAGACAATTTACTTTATAAGGTGTGCGCATTAGTTGTATTGCATTTGGAGGCTCTTTTTTCTATGTAGTTTGACATAAGAAAATAATAAATCGTAATCAGCTCTCTTTGATATGGAAACGAAAACTTGATGTCAAAAATTTTTGTGTAAACGGTATAGATATCGATAAGAATTTCATTTGAAACATACTAGATTACGCTGTGGTGTAAATGTAGTATGTATAACAAAATCTAAAGCGTTTACATCAAGTTTTATTGTCATATATCAGCATTTCGTACAAAATACAATATCCACAGCATTGAATACCTACTACTGTGTATTGAATACTGCACAATATGTTCGGTAGTAAGAACTCGGTACTGAAATACTCAGCACTTTCACAAAACTACATCCAAGTCTAACCTGCCGTTACACACGCAAATAATTACTTAGATGTCGTCTACACGCAGCAATGTCTAACATGAGAACGTCAAAATAAATCCGACTTATGTTGCGCATAGAGTTCAAATTAGTACTTGTCATAGATTAGACAATTTGTACTGAAAATTTTGTAAAAAGGGGGTATAAAAACTCAAAAAATAGCGTCACGTAATATGCGAATAAATTATGGTGGTTTAAGTGTAAAAAAAAATTTTTTCAACAAAATTTTACTTTCCGCCACCTCTAAGTTGTTTATGAGATACTAAACTACTATACAAATCAGCTTTTGTGAAAAGCAATATTAAAATAGCTTTCCAAAACGCGTAATTACATTAAAATCGGTTAAAAATTAATGAGTTGTGGTATGTTTTGAGTTTTTTGTTTCTTATTTAAAAATAGCGGTCACGCTAATATATTTCATCATAATTCGACAACAATTAACACGATAGTAATAATATAAACTGCAAAAGATGCGAAATAAAATTACCATCAAGTCATCCATACAAAAGTTTTTTTTTAACTTCCCATTGTCTCGGAGTTATTCCAAGGCAAACTCACACCATGTAATCGCAAGAGAATTCACCGTGAACAATTTACATTTGGGCTGTCAAAAAAGCTGATACATTAACATAGTTGACAGTTAAAATATGTAAGCCAAGGCGAATTAATTTTACAGGTGGTGGTAATAATACAACAAACTCAATATCAATTCGCCTGATTTGCCGTATCTGTGAAATACAGAAGACGAAAATTTATTTAAAATGTACTTTTAAGAACTGTGATTACAATTTATATACCTAAAATAAATACCTTCTTCTGTTTATTGCCACATAAAAGTGTATATGTCTTGCTAATCATTTAAAAACACACGATTAAAAAACAATTGACAGACACAGCCAACGCGGGGAAATAGTCCTATATGCCTCAACACGACCTGTATTATTGGATCATGATGTAAAAATTTTCTCAGTGGTAATAAATCAGTGCTAGTTAATCTCTCTTTTTCGTTTAAAATGTGTTTAACATCCCGTCTCCACGACACATAATTTTGTTCTAACATTTGTCAAATTTCATACATAAAAACATCAGAAAAATTTTAGTGCTATTTTTCATATCGACTTTGACTTTTGTCAAGACTAATCAATGGTTCGTAAAGACGCTATGTAAACCAGCAAATCTATAAATCAGTAAACATATAAACCATATGTTAAACGCATAAAATTTGGCGTTTAAACTACCGATACAAACCATATGTTTTTGATCGGTTTCCCACCACAAAACCAGTTATTTTTGAAATTTATCGCTTAAACTAGGGATAATACATGGGGAAGTGATATCCTGCTGTTGAGTTTAAATTACGTATAAATTTTAGGTAAGTTTACCAAAACTAGCGTTTAAGCGTTCACTGATTTATTAGACATTAGTCAGCTGAGCTCTCGAGAGCACCTGGTATGAAATTGACTTAGAGCATGGTGAAATAAGTATACAGGTGGCAGCATAACGTCAGCTGATTATTTTTTGCTCTGCTAGTTTTGTGCATAATCCACGTCCAGCTTGGAGTTATTAAAAAATTAACGGCGAAAAACTACACATTTCTTGTTTCTTTTTATTACTTTTCGCTATTTTCTTCATGTTGATCCATATGATTTTTCTCATTTCAGCTACAAAATGTATACTTTATGTGTATGCATGTAGCAAGCGAGAATATTAATTAAACAAACTATAAAATTTCTATCTATCTATTAATTTCCAATATGTAAAATCTACTGGCAAGTTCAAAAGAGAAGCGAAAAAATGTCTGGCGAGAAATGTCTTATGTGTAAAAGGGGATTTAAGGGCCAAATAAACTACGCAAGCGGCTTTCCAAACATGACAGAATTTACCTCTGTACAAGCCTGCTGTGTAATATATGGTTTTTTTGTGTTTGACAATCAGCTTGGCAAGCGGTTTGTAGAAAAATCAAAAAATTTTGATATTTTGACTGCCATGTCGAATTTGCAGGAAGCTGCTTGTGTAGTTAATTGTGAAATTGGTTCATTTGCAATAAAATTTGTATAGTGAGGTCTTCGTGGAAAATTAAAATATAAATTAGTAATTAAAGTGAAAAATCTATGCTCGTATGGGCCAGTTTTGTGTAGTCTGTGCGCAATGAAATAAGTATGTTTGATAAGCTGCTTGCTTATAGTACGTTTCCATATGCCTGTTTTGCGTAAAATGCGTGTTTTCTTACATGTTTCCCATACAATTGTCATGCGAGCAAAACACCTCAAACAGCCTGTTTTGCTCTGAAATATGTCGATATTTGTTAGTGCAACACTGCGTTACCTGTATAATTACAAGTACAACTTTGGGTCATCCATTTACTGTGATTGAAAAATGCGAAAAAGTGATACTGACATGGAAAGAAATATTGCGCGCACATTATTTTCGAAGAAGAATGTAAACAAAATAATGAAAACTTAAAATTTATTACGAAAATTCGAGCTTAAAAACACATACAACATTATGGAAACGTTTCGACATATATTGCTCAAAACGACCTGTTTTGCACATAATGGAAACGTAAATGCTGGTTAGGTATATTCCGCTAGATGGAATTGGCGGCTATCATTGAGCCGCCGACGCCGATAGGTTGCTGCGGATATGTATAAAAATTTAGCGGCATATGCTTTTCCAGCATGTTTATAGAACACGTCAAAATCAAGAGACGCACGAATGGCACATGCACGAATACGTAAGAATTTGCATTTATAGAACACGTTAATTTTTTTTCGTCCGTCTTACGTCGTGTGGCGCACTTAGCAATACAGTGTCAAATCACAGTGTTACCTTTCTGTAAATAATTTTTATTTGTTTATATTTTTTCATATGAAATTGGTATTTTTGTCATTAAAAAAGGTAACCCTTTTTGGCGGCAAGACGAAAAACAGCTGATTTTTGTAAATAAACAACAAAATTTAATATATAAAATTGTGTTTTGTTGAAATAATTTTTTTATTAATTACAAAAATAAAAATGTTCGGGTCAGTGGAATTAGGGTTTTCTAGTGATTCAAGTGATGGTGATTGCGAAGACACTCGTTTGACGAGAAGAAATTTGAGAGACGCATCAAACGTTCTTGAGTTGCCGGCAGATCGGTAAGCATATAAGTCAACATGTTTTATGGCAATACAATCTTTAATATTGTTAAACAGCTTTGTAGGTAACTTTAGAGTTAACAAAGAAGTATTTCGTGTGTTATTAGAAGAAATGGCGCCGAAAATGAAAGTAGCGTATAGAAATACACACATTCTTCCGTCAAATGCCCTTGCAACGTTTCTGACTTTTCTTGGAACTGGTGGATACCAAGCATCCATTGGAAACGAATGGGCATCATCAATGTGCAAGTCCCAAGTTTCAAAAGTTATTGAGGAATGCTTGAATGTTTTTGAAGATATTCTGTGCTCTAAATGGATTAATATAGGAAAAAGTACAGAAACCGAAAACAGAACAAAGGAAACATTTTATAGCAAAGGTGGTATTCCGGGTGTTGTTGGGTGTGTTGACGGAACACATGTGCGCATTAAATCCCCAGGAAAACATTTAATGCATTTATACCACAACTACAAAGGCTTTTATAGCATAAATGCAATGGTGGTAAGTGTATTTCTGTCTTGAATTTCAAAGAAGATGCTATAAACTCTCCGTGATTAATAATTTAATAGATATGTGATCATAATATGGTGATACAATTTGTAGACGCCAGACACCCAGGTCGTAATCACGATGCCTTCGTGTGGGAACAAAGTGCTGCTCACCATTACTTCAAAACAAATTTTTTGAAAGGAAAAAGAAATACTTGGCTTCTCGGTATGTTACTTAAAGTGTTATGTGTAAACTTTACCAATTTAAAAACATTTTCTTTACAGGTGATGGTGGTTATAAATTGCAGCCATATATGATGAAGCCCTACAGAAACCCAACCTTATCACACGAAAAAATATTTAATGAGAGACATTGCAGATTGCGTAACGTAATCGAGCGCTGTTTTGGTGTCCTTAAAAATCGTTTCAGGTGTTTAATTGGATCCCGAGGGTTACATTATTCACCTGAAAAAGTTACCAAGATAATTAACGTCTGTTGTGCCCTGCACAATATGTGCATTTTTTACAAAAATAATTTGGTACAAACAGAACCTACAAACGTAAACGAAGTTAACGATGAAGAAGAAGTGGAAGACTCATATGAAGATATGGTATTGGCCAATTCCATACGAGATGAAATAGCAAGAAGCTTGTCCTAAGAAAAAATATATTTGATGAAATAAAATAAATCGTTCTTTATTATTTCAATTTTTTATTATTTTTCTCATGTATCTGCATATAACATGCTTTATGATGTTTTTTTTTAGATATTTTTAACACATCACATTTTTATTTGTACTCAACTTCTACTGAAGTAAATCGAAGAATTTAAAATTATTCGGTTTTGAAAAATAGCTCCCGTTTTATGTTGTCCGCTAACAATACTCACATTCAATGTTCACTGCAAGATGGTTACAACAAGAATAAACGTATATTCTACATAAAAAAGTATGCGACAGGTACACAAACGTTGCGGCAGTGTTGTACAACATGGCAAAAAATCAAAAGTTTTTGATCTTTCGTACAACCAAGACACAACTTAATACAATGAGCCCACAAACGTGGCAATTTTGTGTACAATCTACTCAAGTTGTACCAACGGTTGTAACGTGTATGGCTTGCTTTATTGCCACAGACTTGTTTCCGAATAATAGTTGCAGGATATGTTACTGCTGATTGCTGGTGTTGAGTTGATGCTACTTTATTAAGGATGGCGGTTTGAGAGGCATAGCAATTGCGATTGCCACTACCAAATGTTGGACGCGGCATAAAAGGAAATGCTGGTGAAGTTGTTGTGGGATAATCTGCTGCTGTTAAAGTTGACTATAAAAATTATTGCCATTACGACGTGATAATGGTGATGTAGTATTTGCTGACTCAGATGATGATGTTAACTTTTTCGTGCTGATGACACAAGTAGGCGACGACTCACGCCTAAGTTGTTGCAACTTATCCTTAAAGAAAATTAGTTCTGTATATAAAAATTTAACAAAATACAAATTTTTCTTACCTTTAACTCTGATGTTAGATATTTAGCTTGTTGTTGATGGTGATGCATGGCGTTCAAACAATAAACGACCTCTTGTTCAAGAAATGGCAGTAGATTGCGTAATTTATCAATTTCATTTTGTTGTATATTGTATTTTTACGTGTTCTCCACAGTAAATATTCATTTGTGTTTGAGCCACTTTAACACTTTCTAAACGTATTTAATTTGCTTTTGCAGCTCTAAACTTTTCCTCCTCCAGTTGACTAACGCAATTTTGTAGATCTACCGTCTTTGTGGTTTATTCCTGGTACTGTTGTCTAAGATTTATTAACGACACGGACTAAAAACGAAATTATATAAATAGATATGTATGTATTTTAAACAATATTTCTTTATCTAGCTTACCTGAAAGTTTTCGCCAATAGAACTTACACTAATAGAAGAGGAAAAACGAGTTTCCGGACGATTATTATTATCGTTTATTGTATGAGTCGCACTGATATGGCTCAAGTTGCGGCACATTTACAAACCCTGGCCCAGTTAACACGCACCTCATTTTTTTCAAAGAAGCAAACATTTTGTATTTATGTTTGTAATTATTGCACTTATTATGGTGTTATATTTCAGACTTTTTTAATAGTGTAATAAGTTGTTGTCTTCAATAAAGCTGCCGTGATTGTTATTACTGTTGCTAGATGGACTAATGCGATTTTGTAGATATACCGTCTTTGACAAAAGTTCCTGACACTTCTACCTACGATTTATTAACAACTCCAAATAAAAACGAAATAAATATCTAAATATGTATGTACATATGTATTTAAATAAATTTTTCTTCATCTAGCTTACCTTCTTCAATAGAATTAGCAGTGATGGAAGAGGAAAATTACTTTTCAGACGATTGATTTATTCTTTGTTGTATGAATCTTAGATGTATACTGATGTAGCTGAAGTTGTGGAATATTTACAACTTCTACTAAAGTCAACCCGCACAGCGTTGTGTTTATAATTATTGCACTTATTATGATGTTATGTGTCACACCTTTTAACAAAATCGAAGTATGTAGTTGTATTTAAATAAAGCTGATGGTTTTGTTGGTACTGTTGCTAGAAACATTATTAGTTGTTAAAAAGGATTATAAGTTGTTGGCTTCGCCTGGTAACCATTCGGTATTTGTATGAGATGTAGTAGCTAGGAGTGAGTGATAGACTGACTTTTGATTGAAATGTTTGACTGTGACTGCTGGCTTATGGCATGACGTTTATTATTTACATATAACTATTGTCATCTATTATTGTATCCTGTGTTATATGTTGTACAACATCACACATAGCTCTCGCCATCAATTTTATGGATTCAGCTATAACTTTGAGAGACTCCGATTGTGCTTTAATTGCCTCCGTGCATTCCTTTACAGCTTTCGCACATTCCTTAGCTACTTCAGCTTGAATCTTTATAGCGCTAAGAGTTTCAGCTTGAATTTTTGACTGTTGATGCAGAAGTTGAAGCCGTTCACCCTTTTCTGTGGCAGTTTCGCAATGCTTTCTCTTCCGACTTGCATTAAATTTGCGGTTTTGTTGAACATTTGTTTGTGTTGGAGCTGTTGAAACTAGTTTGCTGCTACTAAAATCGCTTCCCTGTGGAAAAATATTATTGTTAAAACAATTGTCGCTGACTGCCGGCTCAGAAGTAGAATTCCAACAGTCGTGAATATGTGGCGTTGATGTTATTGGTGTTGACTTTTCCATCCGATACACTTCTTTTGGTAATTTTGTCTGGCTGCGAGGCGACGTGTCCAAAATAATCCATTTCTGTGTGGATTGTTGCCCTTGAGGTTGTTTTAGAAACTTCGCTGCTGAAGTGGGGGTAACAACCGCAATTTTTTGGCTGCCTCTCGGTGGAGTTGAATCAAAAGCAGTTTGTTGTGTGGAGATGGAAACGGTATATTCTTTTTTGCACATTGCCACTGATTGTGGATTTCTGTTTGCCATGGGCATTCCAAAAACCTTTCCGGCTGGAGCTGCTGCTGCCGACATATTACATATTCTATCTATGTCATTTTCAAGCTCGGTCAAGTTACTGACACGACAAGGTCCTCCACCTGTTTCATGCAGGCTTTTGTTGTTGTCAGCAATTTTCTTTTTAAGGCGGCACTTAAGGTCTGCCCAAACCTGCAACAAGTTTTATGGAAATTTTTCCAAAATACATTTTAAATAGGGATAGTCTGGCGACACTTCCAAAAACAATGAAATAATTTGAAAATTTTGTCCTAACAGTTGTATGCCATACCTTTTTCCATTCAGTTCCACTTCTAGCAGGAGGGCCATACGCATTTATTTTTTTTCCAACCATGTCCCACGATTGCTCCATAGCAGCTTTGCTGCTACCAAATTGAGGGCTTCCAGTAGCCAAATGTGGGAATTCTTCCATACAGCTCACCAGCTGTTGGAACTGCATGGCTGTTGTCAACCTTATGCACTTACAATAATAAAAAACAAATACAAATTTCCTATTTGTAACAACACTCACTTTTTTTTGCGGAAATATCCATTTTATTTTAGAAGCAAAAGTATTTATAAATTATGAATGAGTTTTTTGTGCGGTTTTAATTTAATTTTTCAATCAAATTATATTTTTATTCAGAGATAATTCTGAAGTATGTAGACAGAGAATAATTTTTTTACTTAATTTGTAATTTTCTTCCACCGACGAATGTAATTTTGCATTCGCGCACTTTTTTTTGTTTTGACAGCAAAAAACGCGTTGCACAAACCCAAAAAACTGTCACTTGTTACGTTTTTTACAAAAATAAAATGACATTCGCGTTATACAACCGCAAACTTGATAAACGTCAGGTTTTATACGCGTATTTTAGGCATATTGGGTTCTATAAACATACTGTTCCTTTTTGTCTTGCATTCAGTGACCTGCGCCTAAGGATTTTCATCGGCGGCGGCGGCTGGCACGAAAATCGTCGGCGGCGGCTCAAATTCGGCTGTCTCCCGAAAGCTACATCGGCTTTCCGTTTTTTTACACTGCTCGTACAAAAAGACAGCTAAGCCGGCTTAAATGCAGATAACTTTAATTTACTTACGGTATAGGTAGTTTTTAAGTATTTATCTATTTTAACTAAATATAAATGTATGTTGATAAATAATATGCAAAATCTTGTATATACATACATATCATAAATAGTAGAGTTGTCATGCGAATAAGAATTATTCGAATATTCGAACATCCTTTTTCCATTTTTATTTGAACGAACAAAATTTTTCAATTTAGAATAAAATAATATTCGAACAGTTTTTGCCGAATATTCGAACAACATTTTTAAACTGAATTTTATAAAAAGTATTTTATATTTACGAATGTAAAATAGCGTTTTATATTAATTATATTTTTAACCAACTTCATAAAGAAGAAGTTTATCAATTCATGTGTATATTTTATGTTTGTAGACGCATTACTCTGTCATTATTGAACCGATTGTAAATTTTTTTTTTGGTTCGAAAGGGTTTGCCAACAGTTTGGTCCCATAATTTTTTCCCGAAATCGGAGAGGAAATTTGCTACCCTCATGCACATATCTATCATTTGGGAAACGATTTTCAAAATTCTTTTTTTGTTCGAAAGGGTTTGCGCAAGTTGGTGCCATATTTTTTGTTCCAAAGCCCCTTTCTAGAGCTAAGGCAAGTATCCCACCCGTATTAAATCGAAATTATTGCAGAGATGTAGTAGTAGTAGTACTAGTAGTAGTAGTAGTAGTAGTAGTAGTAGTAGTAGTAGTAGTAGTAGTAGTAGTAGTAATTTTCTTCTCCTGAAAATTGTGCAGGAGAAGCAAAAAACATGTTAAGATTAAAAATATAGAGATTTTCAATGCGAATTTCTCCAATATAATAAAAAGCCCCATGAAGAGTTCATTTCTGCATGATTTTTGTATATATTTGTAATATTTTAAGAGTTATGTTAGTTAGGGCTTTTTGCTTCATGTTTTTCTGAAACCAATAGCCCTATCTTCACTGAAAGTGTATGAAATGTAATGTTTTAATAGCAAAAAACCCCCCATAAGCAAAAAAGTGTGCTTCAAATGTATATAAAAAATGTCGGTTTTAATGTACATTTCAATCACATTTTATTATTTTTTTTGCATATGGAGGAGAATTTTTCACATCGCTCTATCTTGCGAACCGCCTTAACAGCAAATACTAAAAAGAATAAATTTAAAAAATCAAAAAACTCGAGTGCGTAAAAAATAAAAGAAAACAAGACATAAATTTAAAAAACAGAAAAACCCGACTGCGTAAAAGAACTAAATGAAAAACAAAACAAGTCCAGTGTGTGGAACAGAGCGACTTGTACAGACGGGAAGCATTAATAATCGAATCTTCAAATCTTCGTAATAATGGTTCATGGACGTAAAAACTGCTGTGTTCCGCACACTGAACTTGTTTTTTTCATTTAGTTTTTTTACGCAGTCAGGTTTTTTGTTTTTTTAAATTTATGTCTTGTTAGTTTTCGTACACAGACAGCTTGGTTTTAGATTTTTTGTTAAAAGTACACTTATTATGCAATTGCGTTTTTTGGTTGTTAAACAATTTTAAACCACCACAGATCCTAAATGGTCATTCGAAATTAAAAATCATAATGAAATACCTGTCGAATGATACCCATTTCGATATAGTTCGCCGAATTTTTATTTTTGTCGTATTCACAAAATGGCGTCTATTAGCCGCCATATTGAATTTTGATTACTGTCATATCATTAGTGACACTCCCGGGATTAAGACGAATCGATTGACGTAAGAATCATCAAAATCGGTTCACGCGTTCGGTTTATATAGTACCGCATAATGTGTACTTCATAAGGTTTGGTGGTTATTTTGCATTTGACGGATCTTTTTTCTATGCAGTTTGACATCTCAAAATAAAAAAGGTATGGAAATGAAATCTTGATAAATGTCAAAAAGCATTGAGTATAGGGTATAGATTTCAATTGAAATCTATCAGATTTCGCTCTGGTGTAAATGCAGTATTATTGATTTATTATGTTAGCCATTTGAGAACACGTGGCACAATGCAATATAATGCATTTTTAACAAATCAGTTGTATTTTTGTTTCTAATGAACAAAGTAATTTTGGAAAAATGATTTTCTACATAAAATGTTCGCAATATTATTTATTATTTCATTATATTTATTAATTTCATTCATTTCATCAAAACATCAAACACAGTACAAAAATGTGGAGCACAAATTACTATGAAATTTTACATTTTATGTTTGCACTAATTGTCAACAAAAATTCGTTGACAATTTTTGCAACATATATTGCAAACACCTGCAATGAACTGTCTCCACTAGCAATAACATAATTTTCACAATTGCTGCAATATATGTTAACATATTTATTGCTATTCGAGAGTCTCGACTCGTAACGGGGGCTAGTGCACCATATGTATATTGCTAATCTCCATATACACCAATATAATTTTGAAATTTTTGCAATATGTTTTGACATATTTCTGGTTAGTATGTAGTTATTTTTGTTTTATTCATTATCCGAAATTGGTTTTATTTTGGTAACTAAGAGCTTTGTAGTGAAATTCACAAAGTTTTAACGCTTAAATAAAGGCTCATTTTGTCTCCAATAATTACTGTTTGTATTAATGATAATTTGATGTATTTAACGCCTTTGTTAAGATTTTATATCACTTCCCAACTCGAATAAAATAAACGAAAATCAAAAAGAGGAATAAAAAAACGAATTTATAGTTGCACACAAATATATTTTCATGAATTTCTTTAATTTAGAGATGTAAAAGTTGAACTAAATGCTTAAATAATATAAATATTGCTATTTATATATAAAAGATTTAATATGTGTGTATATTGCCAATAAATTATATGAGTTTGGGCAAAAGACGACGTGCTTTACCTGAACAGCTGGCTGATGTCTACATATACAATAACACCACTAAAATTTTTGCCGTTTAGTTAACGCAGCTAATATTGAAAAGTGTTAACGAATAGTAAAAACAATAATTTTGATGTAAACTTATTTAAATGACTTGATTATCGTGAAAACAAGTTTGTGAATTGCACTACTGACTGAAAGTCGAATACATTGGAAACTTATATATAATAGTGCATTTACACCAGAGCGAAATCTAGTACTTAGATGTGGAGCTAAATCTAGTTGTTTTTACTAGATTTCCCATATAAAACGAAATCTTCTTCGCCACTAGATTTTGACAAAATCTACTAAAATCTAGTAGTACTTGGTTATACAACCGTGGTTTTGCTCATGTAGTACTTAAAAATACTACGCTGTTCCAGAATATGTACTTTATAAGGTGTGCGCAGTAGTTGTTTTGCATTTGACGGATCTTCTTTTCTATGCAGTTTGACATTTCAAAATAAAAAAGTTAAGCAACTATCTCTGCTATGGAAACGAAATCTTGATAAATGGCAAAAAGCCGTGTGTAAACGGTATAGATTTCGACATAGATTTGAACTGAAATCTACCAGATTTCGCTCTGGTGTAAATATAGTATAATTGGCAATGTTTTCCATTTATATGCAAATTCTGTCGTTAATTGTTGATAATTTCCATGAGTTTGCTAATTGCAAATAAAAAATTAAATCACCGTTTATGAGAAGAAATAAAAATAAGTCATGCGGATAATCATACTATGCGAAAATATTGAAAACACTTGCAAAAAAGCATTAAAAACTTTGTTGATTACATATATAAGAACTATTACCACAGTCTAACCAGACGCGACACGAGCCGGCAGATATTTCCGTCTCAGCCGAAGTGGCCGGCCTCACAAAAGAGAAATAAGAAAGTATTAATTTTTCTTTTTGTTTTGCTTTACGCACACATTTGAAAAATCTGCAACATTTTAAATTGGATAATATGAAACACCAACACGTAATTGTTGTCTCTTTCTCCACTAGCCGGCATAAAAACCTGATTTGGGCAATTTGCAACTGTCAAAGTTGACGTGTCTGGTTAGACTGTGCTATTACCATGTGTAAACGCATGGTTATTTATATTGCTTGAGCCGCCCACTCCAGCTAGTGGCGACGGTGATATAACAAAATTAAGCGGCAGCAAAGAGAAAATCTAATACGATGCCGGTCAACTTCATTTTTATTACGCCGTAAAACTCGGCAAATTTATAGAATAAGTATGGTAGCGCGAAATGCAAAAATTTTAGTTTAAAACGAGATTTATTGATATATTAAAGGTGTATATCAATATAAGACTACCGCTATATCACTAAATAAACAAAGCGGAATCTATTAACATAAAAAAAAATTTTTTAAATAGACTAATCGAATAAGACTGCATAGAAGCTGCTGCGAATATGAAATAGTGTGGTCCGTCTGCATATGATCAAAATGACTGCATACAAACTGTTAGCATGAAAAACAGACTGTAATCAAATCACTGTGCATATATATATATATATATATATATATATATATATATATATATATATATATATATATATATATATATATATATATATATATATATATATATATATATATATATATATATATATATATATATATATATATATATATATATATATATATATATATATATATATATATATATATATATATATATATATAAATAAATATATATATATATATATATATATATATATATATATATATATATATATATATATATATATATATATATATATATATATATATATATATATATATAGATATACATATATATATATATATATATATATATATATATATATATATATATATATATATATATATATATATATATATATATATATATATATATATATATATATATATATATATATATATATATATATATATATATATATATATATATATATATATATATATATATATATATGTATATATTAGGGACGTTCATGTATAGCCTTTTTTAATATTTTTTTATTTTAATGTGGGCCAATATATATTAAGCACCGCGGAAAAATGACGCATGATTTGTTTTAAATTTTTCTATTAAGGTTTAGGGGTCGCTACCGGCCTCCGAACTTTGGTGTTTTTGAAAAAGCTCGCTGCTTTTATAAACATATTTTTCGATGTGGGTGTGTATTAAAAAATTAATTTTATGCACACCATTATTGAATAATGAATTAAAAAAGAGAGAAAAATATTTTTCAGAATTTCAATATTATGGTCCAGTCTCTTACAATTTTTCCAAGTGCCCGCGCCCCGTGAAAAACTAAAATATCGATTATTTAGATTTTTTAATTTTCAAACTATTAAAGAATAATAATGTGTTTTCTTTAAAAAAGTTCCTTTTAAGTGAAAAGTACATCAAACACAAACGCGTTTTTTAAGACTTCGGCACCAAGACCAATTAATGTTGCTTTTTTCCTAAGCTTTAAAAAACAAATGTAAATAAATAACACAAATTACATTAAAGAGCGAATTTTTGAGTTCTATTGATATAAAACAATTACTATTTAAAAAAATATGACAAATTTCTATTTAAAATTTCTTTTTGAATACTCAATCAAGCAAGCGAACAATTTTCAGTTTGTTTTTTAAATGTTAAATAAGTAGGCTATGCGTAATCTTTAATTCGCTGCCGTGCTAATCGTTACAAATATGTAGGTTAAAATTTACAATTAATATATTGAACGCAGTTCTATGAAAATTAAAAATTTTTTAGAGCAGTGTCGCGAATATAAGTTTTAAAATATTTACAACATAAATTTTATATATATATAATTATTAAAGCGCTGACAAAAATAAGTTTCTTAAACAATCTTACAATTGATTTTATGCGTAAACAGGTGAGTTAGAAAAAATATATAATATTGAAGCATTATAAAAAAATAATTTAATGAAATATTTTTGTACTGTTTAAGCAGGTCAGCTGCCGAATCATTTTCAATATATAATGGCATCTAGTTCATCGACACTTGCTACGCGCGAAAACACTAAAATATGGCTAATAGGGCAGGTATCATCAGAGCTATGCAAAACCAAACTTCCTACAAAAAAGGAGGTATTAAGTCTACTTTTTTACTACAAAATCTACAGCAAACTAACCATAAGAGGATGTTGCACTTCAACTGCAAATGATGTCTTGGCTATATGGGAAATGTCCGCAATACCGACAAACAAAAAACCGAGTAATAGATAAAATTGAAAAACTGTTTAATTCTTGGCAAACACTTAAAAAAAATAAGGAAAACAAAGCCAACGCTCAGACGGTTTAATAAAAAAAGAACAAAACTGGGCAACTACATTGGAAAGTCTTTTTGATATTGCTCACGCTAATGCCTTAAACATGATCGTAATAGAGGAGGACAAAGATTTTTTAAATGCTCAGCGACAAGTAAGTCGTCATGGCAAAATAGGTAATTTGGACTCAACACTTTTGAGAATGAATGCGAAATACGAAAAATGATGTAATATACAAGAGATTCGCGAAAATAAATGAAGGAACGTGAGGAAAAGTTTATTAATAATATTAACAAACGGAGTTGAATTGAACTATCGTCTTCGTCAAGTGATGATGACCATTCATTATCTACTTTGAATGGTTCCGAACCAGTGGCAAAGAAAAAGATGTATAGAGGCAGAAAAAAGATTTTAAATGCAAATTTAGCTGTTAGTCTTGACGTTGCAAAACTAAGTAATCGTAAAGCTGCAATTGTTTTGACAGAAACAGTTAAACACATTGGTGGCGATCCTTCAGAGTATAATATAAGCACTTTGGTAATACATACATAAGTTCAGTATATTACTTTATTATTATTAGAAGTTGTATGTATTTTTAACGGAATACCTTCCCTTTTTTTATTATAGCAAATATAAAATTTTGTTTATGTAGTATTTTGAGTTCATTTAACCAATGGTTTATTATAAACTAATATTTAATATAAATTCTGCTTATGTTGTATTCTAAGTTCATTAACCAAGTTTTATTTACAAATAAATAAGTTTCATATTGCAATCAGTCATTTCCCTTTATATATTCTTATACTCATACAATTAATTCAATCATTTACCTTTAAGAGTAGTATTACAATAATTGATAAAATGCAAGGTTAGGCTTTATGACAAATGCTGAAAATGTACATTGCTAGTAATTTTAATATAGACGTATGAAATTAAAATTGTATAAAAGACTGGGAAAAATAAAGAAAATGGCAAACAAAATTAACTTTCTTGATTGCTAGACTAGTCTTAGTGCTTTTACTAAGACTTAACTTCAATTCATATTAGCACATGGTGATTCTACCTGGGCTAAAAACAATTCAAACAAAACAAAAAATCACACACTCTGAGCTCCAAAGGAAACCTTTGGTGCTCAACCTTTTACAAACAGTTGTAAGCGCAACACACTTCTTTTATTCGTCGACAATGAATTGATTTTCGAGAAAATATGGCAGAGTCTTTAAGAAGTAAGTTTAAGCCTGATGTTCCACTTACTATTCACTGGGATGGAAAAATGATAGAAGATATTAGCGGAAATGAAATCGTAGAACGTCTCCCAATTCTGGTGTCTGGTATGGGTGTTGATAAACTTCTCGCAGTGCCAAAATTATCTGCCGGAACAGGAGTTGCAGCTGCGTCGGCAGTTTTTGACACATTGCTAGAATGGAATCTTAGCGAAAAAGTCACATCCATGAGCTTTGACACAACTGCCACAAATACTGGAAGAAGAAAAGGTGCATGTAATTTGTTAGAACAAAAGATGGATAAAGATATGCTTTGGCTGGCGCGTCGCCATCACATCTTGGAAATAATGCCTGAAGCTGTGTTTCGCCAAGCACTTCGTACTTCAACTGGTCCTGAAACATTGATATTTAAAAAATTCAAATTAGCCTGGAGCAAAATTAATCGGAAAAACTTTAAATCAGGAATTTCTGATCTTTTTGTTTTAAAAAAATTGAGAAACTATTACTGATGAGACCATATGTTTCGTCCAAAATCAGTCTCGAGATGACTACAAAGAGCTACTGAAGCTATCTCTAATATTCTTAGGAGGTCTTCCCGAAACTGGAATGTCGTTTAGAGCACCTGAAGGTCTTCACCGGGCTAGATGGATGGCTAAAGCCATATATTGTTTGAAGAGTTGTTTAGGTTAGGTTAGGTTGTGCAGGTTGCCAGTTTTAAAGATTTAAAAAACCAGGCCACTTGGGTCCCTACAGGTCCCGTTGTGTTACCTGAAGCGGGAACATGAAAAATAAGTAGAAACCCCCTTACTACGTTTCCCTATTCGGATCAGCGTTGAACCAACCCGACGATCGAATGAAAGAGTTTATCCATCTGATGTCGCAGTTTGATAAGGCTGCTAGATCCTGAAGCAGTGGGCTGCCCAGTGAAACCACCCTTTAATCGGAAAGGGCGGGGCATAAACAGAGGAGGTGCTCTACATTTTCTTCCTCCTCCTCATTATGACAACTTCTACAGAAATCATTATACGGTGGATTCAATCTCCTAGCGTGCGCACCAATAAAACAGTGCCCCGTAATTACCGCCACAAGTGGGCGTATTTGCCCCCGAGGGATCCCCTCCAGGATTGCAGATCTACTACAATCATATTGGGGCCATATTAACCTCGAAATCGAGCAGGTGACCTCGTTTGACCATCTGGTCTGCGCGATCCCAAAAAGTTCCTGCTGAATATGAGATTTGCAGCAGTTTAACGGTACGCCTACCATTTGGTCCGTGTCTCGAGTGTTTATTCGAACCCCGGATTTGGCTAAATCGTCCGCAGCAATGTTTCCGGGCACATTGCTATGCCCTGGGACCCAGAGTATCTCTAGGTTTGAATGTCTCGCTATCTTATTCAGAGACATCCGGCATTCATACACCAAAGTGGATGTCGTGTAAACACCCGATATAGACTTGATCGCAGCTTTGCTGTCCGTACAAATTTGGATATCCTCGTCATATATCCTATAGTACCTCATCCATTTAGCTGCTCTTTTTATGGCTGATATTTCGGCCTGTAGCACGCTATATTTATCCTGTAGCTTAAACTTAATTCTCTGTTGATAACGGGGAATAAAGACGCCGCCACCCACTCCCACGTCCGATTTAGATCCGTCCGTGTAAATCTCCAGCGCGTCCCCCTGACGAGGTAAATCTTTTATCAGGCAGAGGAATAGGTGAGTAGTAATCAATGTTTTCCGGCAGACCGTTTAGGAGTTCCAAAATGTTGGCGTGTCCCTTGGGTGCCTTTTTCCATGCACCTGCTGCATCAAGCCTGATCGCAGAGTTCATGGCCAGTTGTCTGACCATGAGATCAGCTGGCATCCAATGCAACATTGTGAAGAGAGTTTTTGATGGGGCTGTGCGTGGAGCGCCTGTAATCATCAAAGCTGATGTACGCAGGATCCTTTGTATGATCCGGCAATAGGTGATCTTGTCTAATGCAGTCCACCATACTAGCGCGCAATATGTGAGTATGGGCTTTATTACCATGCTGAAGATCCATTTTGAGTTCTTTGGATTTATTCCCCAGTTTCTCCCAATGGCTCTTCTACATTTATATATGGCCACCGCAGCCTTATTTGCCCTTGACTGGACATTACGGTGCCATGACATTTTCGAGTCCAGATATATTCCCAGGTACTTCGCACTGTCAGACAGCCTGAGTTCAATTCCGTTTAGAATCGGAAGTGGAAAGGATGGTATCTTGTATCTTTTTGTGAAGAGTACGAGATCCGTTTTCTGAGGGTTAACACTGAGACCACTTTCGGTTTTGTTTACTTAGAAATGAATTCAAGCTAACTGAAAGCGATGCATGCTCAATTCGCGATATTTGCATATTTGTAGTACGAGTTTACGTAAAGTATTGGTTTGTAACCCCATCTGCAGTGTGTGCGCCAAGAAATGATCTACAGCTTTTAAAGGACCTAAAATATTATGAAGAAGTAAATGACTTGATTGGAACTGCAGCCATTAAAAAAATGCTTGGTCATCTTTGGTACTTATCAGAAGAGCTTATTGCATTTGCCTTATTTGACGACCAAGTTTCTGTTAATGCAAAAAAGAAGATGGTGGCCGCTTTAGATGTTGAAGGGCCGGAAAACCCTTTAAAACGAATAACATTAGATGCCAGTCTAATAAATAACAAACAATTAGAAGATTTCGTTTCTAAAAACACTATTAGATTTTTTAGCATAACCGGCATTTCATCAAGCTTCTTAAAGAAAGGTGTTGAAGATTGGGAGGAAGATAAGGATTACGTAAATGACAGAGATATAGTTACTTCTATGAGAGTTGTTAACGATATAGCAGAACAAGGTCTAGCACTAATGGAAGAATATAACAAACTGCATACCAAAAATGAATAGCAGAAGCAGTTTTTATTGTCGTTGGTGAAAGATTATAGACAAAAATACCCAAATTCAAATAAATCAACTTTGCTGCAATAATTTTTTGTAAATCAATATGTAAAACTTAAAAATTCTTTAAAAGGTAAAAAGTTTTTATTTTAAAATAAAATATTAAAATAATTTTTTAATTATTATATATTTTAGTTCCATTAAACACATGTAACCTATTTTAAGATTTTTATTTAAATATGTATGTATTATATCCGATTAATTTTGAAATAAATCTTTTTAAATATAATTAATTTTTTAATACACACCCACATCGAAAAAAAAAAAAAAAAAAAAAAATATATATATATATATATATATATATATATATATATATATATATATATATATATATATATATATATATATATATATATATATATATACATATATATATATATATATATATATATATATATATATATATATATATATATATATATATATATATATATATATATATATATATATATATATATATATATATATATATATATATATATATATATATATATATATATATATATATATATATATATATATATATATATATATATATATATGTATATATATATATATATATGTATTGTGTTGTAGTCGACATTCACAATAAGGGTGATTGTGAAAAAAGAATTGTGTTTGTATAAAAGTGTCATGGATATGTTTTATTAATGTGCGGGTTTTTGCAGTGACTTTATGGTGGTGGTTTTTTGTTGCATACAGCGTGTGCTTACACACACATGCGCATGATTGATTATTTGTGAGATTTTGCAGTAATTATAAAGATAAAATGTAAAAGATGAAAATTAACTATAGTTAATTAATAAATAATATTTTCAATGTGAATTGTGGAAATATATGCATATTTAATTTATTTTATTCATTACAAAATTAATTCGGGTAGAAAGACGCCGCAAAAGAAAATGAAATTTAAAAGCACTGTGTAAGCGATCAGCAATATTTTTTGGCTCGTGTCACTTCTGTGTATTTTGTGGCAAAGGACGACTCTAAGCCAACGACAGAATTTTCATGTTCGAGCCGAAGCCGATTTTAACGGCTCACATCAATTATTTTTTCACAATCACCCTTATTGTGAATGTCGACGTCGACTACAACACAATACATTCGTCGCTGTCAATTCGACATGTCGTCGTTGTCACTTCAATGCTAAATCGGTATTTACTAAATGTATTGTGTTGACGTTGACTTTATCGATAATGTGAAGGAAATAAATATCATCGCTATCATTTTGACGTTTCTAAATTTTTTAATGTATTCAAGTGAAAGTTTTAGTGATGAAGCAAACAAATAAAAACTTCTTCTTTTGCAAAGTTCTTCTCCTTGGTGTTATTTTTCCATCATTTTCCATAATTTTCTTTTCTGCATTAAAAACATCCTTTTGGTTGGCATTGTGTTTCGCAAATATGTAATGCATTTCTAGAAGTGGCTTCTTCCACGCGAATAGCATATGTGGAAGTTAACGGGCATCCCCTTCATCCTGAAAGATTGTGGACCACTTGCTAGATGCATATTATCATATAAAATGCAAGTGCCTATCATCAATTTTTAGAAGATAAAAACCTTAATAAATACTATTGTGATTATCCTGCCTGTTCTGTAAACCGAAACGATTTGGAAACGCTCGATTTAGAAAAATTAAATCATCTAATAGCGAAATTGTTTCAGATTTTTTTGTAGTTTTCTATTCTTCAGATCTTGAAATATCATATTTGAGACTAATATACTATATATGATTTAAAGGGCTCAATGGTGGCATTATTTATTTTTGGAAAACGAGAAATTTACACAGATTCGGTTTACAAAACATGGCCGTATGTTTTTTCAACATAGTATCATTAATTCAGACTTTATTAATGATACTACCCAGAATAAAATCATTTTTATATTCTCAATAGTTTCTTTTTTATTAAGTTACCTATCTTTCCTGAAACATTTTTAAAAATTATGATAGACCGCCGCTTTTGCATTTTATATGACGATGTATTTTCTGGTGTTTACCGTTTTACAACCAGCCCTATGTCTAATTAGTGGTCCAATAGATTTAATTTCGTCGCAGTTTATTCCAATCCTTTCTTAAATTTATTAAGAGTTCTGCTCCTATGAAATCCTTTTGCTAGGCTTGGTTTACTTTCAAGCCGCTGAATTAAATCCTCAAATTGTTTGGTGGTTATTTTAATTTTTTTCTATTTGAAATACTTTTTCAAATATATAACCGTGACAGCTAAAACTTTCTATCGAGTCGTTGCCAAAAATTGTGTCGACAAAAACAGAGCCAATTTAACACAATGTTGTGTTTAAGTCGCCTATTACAATGCGAAGCAGCTGTCAATTGTTATCGAAATCCGGCAATATTGACAACGGCAATGCCATTATTGCACCGTCGGTGTCACTTGTGGCGACGTTGACATTCGCAATAAGGGTGAATATATTTTTAATAATAAGGCCCAATTCTTTAATTTTATTAGAATTTAGACATTTTTAGCGTGTTATTCAGTCAGTAAAATTTTTATATTTTTTTGTTTTCGTTTTATTTATTTTCTTCTGCTCGTTACCATTTTTCTCTTTTTATCAGAGCTTTAAAAACAATTTAAAAAACCTGATTGTAGCGTTTTTAATCTGTCACTTTTGTGATTGCTGTATATTTTGTGCCTCTGGCACAAAGTAGCACAGAGGGGTCAATTTTGACGTTTCCAAAATGAAAAAATCAGCTTTTTTGTCCAGCGTAAATAATTGAAAAGGAACAGTTATATCATGTACGAACAAGGGAAATAAGCAACAAGAAAAAAACCTATAAAAATGTAATTCAATGTGAAAAAGAGTTTAATTATTTAAAAAACAGCGCAAATATAATTGTTTTATGAAGTAAAAAATTAATGAAACATTTAAAGTGTGTTTATGTGATATTTTAAACTTTAATTGCTAATAAAAGCTTAAATGAAGCGTGCGTGGGTTTGTGCATGGATAAGAATATGTATGTGTGTTTTGTTTGGTTGCAAAAGTGGTTGAAAGTTGCAGAAAAAGCTAGAAAATGCATAAAAACGTAAGCAAATATTTATAAACTGTGAAATTTTAATTTTCTTGTATATAAAATAATAAATGTATCTCTTACTATTTGAAAAGTCTAAATTTTACTTTTATTTCGGCAGAAAATGAGTATGAAAGCTAATATACAAAAATTGTTGTTCCCTTTTGTTAACGTACTTCGTTAGAACTACATACAATATCCTCTCTCTCGTGTCTCGTCTGGTTAGACTGTGCCTCTGCTTCGAAATGGTGGTTAACTTCATAAACGCCAAATGCATTGCAGGGGCGTGACTTTACATTGTGTCGTGTGCACCCTGTACTAGAGTATTGCTTTACTTTCATAACACTGCGTCTTCACGTAGCAATATTTATTGCTGAGCACAAGCAAAAAACGTCAGCAGAACAATTTAATTTTTTGCCTCTTGCTTGAGGTGGAGAACACGTATAGCAATTTTTCCCACAATTTTTACACATTCATGGGGCAGGTAGTGCTTAATATATATAGCTCCAATGTAAAAATATGACAAATTTATATTTATTTGTTTTTATATTATATTTGCTGTTTTGCAAAAATAAATAATTAAAACAACAAAAGTATATATATATATATATAAAAAAAAAATATATATATATATATATATATATATATATATATATATATATATATATATATATATATATATATATATATATATATATATATATATATATATATATATATATATATATATATATATATATATATATATATATATATATATATATATATATATATATATATATATATATATATATATATATATATATATATATATATATATATATATATATATATATATATATATATATATATATTTATAGTAAATTATAAAACCTTCTGGTAACTTCGCTAACTTTCTGGAATGTAGTTGTCTCTTTTTATCTTTAAGTATACAGCATGATCATTTGGTCTTGCTATAGTGTAGTGTATGTGCGTGTGTGGGTGCGTGAGATTATTCTTCTGTTTGTTTATCTGCGCACACACACATACTCTAATGTTTGCAACTTAAACAAGTTATGCTGTTATCAAGTTTACATCTCTTGCAGCTGATGTTGTTTAAGTATAATGTCGCTGTTTGTAATTGCAATTAAGCAGTCTCGAATAATCTTGTAGGTTCTAGCTACCGTTTCCTAAAGATTCCGGAAGCTTCCTTTTTCCGTTATTATGAATTCTATAGGCAGTTGTCGAGTGATGCCAAGTTTAATTGTGGTACTTGGTTGCCAGGTTTTGATTTTATTACAGTGATTTAGGGGTATAAAGCAGATAATGATCGGGTTGTCAGTTTGTGCCGTTACATTTGTATCTGCATTTTCATTTCGTAACAATATATATATATATATATATATATATATATATATATATATATATATATATATATATATATATATATATATATATATATATATATATATATATATATATATATATATATATATATATATATATATATATATATATATATATATATATATATATATATATATATATATATATATATATATATATATATATATATATATATATATATATATATATATATATATATATCTATATATATATATCTATATATATATATATATATATATATATATATCTATATATATATATATATAGATATATATATATATATATATATATATATATATATATATATATATATATATATATATATATATATATATATATATATATATATATATATATATATATATATATATATATATATATATATATATATATATATATATATATATATATATATATACATATATATATATTAGGCTGATTAAAAAAACATTAACATTAATAACGCGATTTTTTTTTAATTTTTCTATTAAGGTTTAGGGGTCGCTACCGGCCTCCGAACTTTGGTGTTTTTGAAAAAGCTCGCTGCTTTTATAAACATATTTTTCGATGTGAGTGTGTATTAAAAAATTAATTATATTTAAAAAGAATTATTTCAAAATTAATCGGATATAATACATACATATTTAAATAAAAATCTTAAAATAGGTTACATGTGTTTAATGGAACTAAAATATATAATAATTAAAAAAATGATTTTAATATTTTATTTTAAAATAAAAACTTAGCAAATTCAGTCAATACATGAAATTTTCGCTGATAAATATAAAATATTATTTTATCTTTTCAAGAATTTTTAAGTTTTACATATTGATTTACAAACAATTATTGGAGCAAAGTTAATTTATTTGAATTTGGGTATTTTTGTCTATAATCTTTCACCAACGACAATAAAAACTGCTTCTGCTGTTCATTTTTTGGAAGAAGCCACTTCTAGAAATGCATTACATATTTGCGAAACACAATGCCAACCAAAAGGATGTTTTTAATGCAGAAAAGAAAATTATGGAAAATGATGGAAAACTAACACCAAGGAAAAGAACTTTGCAAAAGAAGAAGTTTTTATTTGTTTGCTTCATCACTAAAACTTTCACTTGAATACATTAAACAATTTAGAAACGTCAAAATGATAGCGATGATATTTATTTCCTTCACATTATCGATAAAGTCAACGTCAACACAATACATTTAGTAAATACCGATTTAGCATTGAAGTGACAACGACGACATGTCAAATTGACAGCGACGAATGTATTGTGTTGTAGTCGACGTCGACATTCACAATAAGGGTGATTGTGAAAAAAGAATTGTGTGTGTATAAAAGTGTCATGGATTTGTTTTATTAATGTGCGGGTTTTTGCAGTGACTTTATGGTGGTGGTTTTTTGTTGCATACAGCGTGATTGATTATTTGTGAGATTTTGCAGTAATTTTAAAGATAAAATGTAAAAGATGAAAATTAACTATAGTTAATTAATAAATAATATTTTCACTGTGAATTGTGGAAATATATGCATATTTAATTTATTTTATTCATTACAAAATTAATTCGGGTAGACAGACGCCGCAAAAGAAAATGAAATTTAAAAGCACTGTGTAAGCGATCAGCAATATTTTTTGGCTCGTGTCACTTCTGTGCATTTTGTGGCAAAGGACGGCTCTAAGCCAACGACAGAACTTTCATGTTCGAGCCGGAGCCGATTTTAACGGCTCACATCGGCTAAAATATGTTGGTGGTAAAACAAAAATTTCTTGAAAATGAAAAGATACTGGCTGAAATAGTGGTTAAAAATATACTAGATGTGTCTTGGATAAGTGGTTCGTGGCAGTGATAGCTGAAGCTATTTCTGCTAACTAATATTTATCTATATACATACACAAGGCGAATTGAGAACCAGGTGGTGCTACTCGCAATCAAGACGAATTGACAATCAGGTGGCATGTATGTAAGTATGCATGTTTGTTTGAAAGCTATGGACTCCTAAATCAGTGACACAAAATATACAGAAGTCACAATAGTGACAGGTAAAAAACACAGAAATCAGATTTTTTAAAATGACTGTTAAAAAGAGACAAATACAGTGTATTTGTTATTACAAATGGTAGGAAAATAAACAAAACGAAAGCAAGTCATGGTATAATAAGTATACAGGTGGCTGCATAAGGCCAACAAATACAATATAAACTAGATGTTTGACAAAAAAATATACAGGATTCACGTCACTTATACACAAAACTAGGAGAGCAACATATTATCAGATGGCCTTGTGCTGCACCCTGTACACTTATTACACCATGGCTAGAAAGACAACACAAAGGAAAATAAAAATTTAAAACGACTGTGTAAGCGAGTCAAATAGAACAACACATCGTGTCACTTCTGTGTATTTTGTGTCAGTGAGCCGATCTTGCTGGAATTTTCACTGTATATTACTGATGAGAAGGAACAATAGATTATATAATTTTGAAATACTATAAGTGGGCGTGGCACTTCCCATATTTGGAATAATTTTTATTTTATGATATTTATGGAACTAATGCAGCTAAAGGCTTCAAAATTTGTGTGAGTAACTCTTTTTATAATGTTTTTAAATAGATATTATTAAGGAGTGCACAAGTGGGCGTGGAACCTGCCATGTATAGAAAATATATATTTTGACATTATGGAAACGAATGCGGTAAAAACCTAAAATTTTGCAGGAGTTACTCCCTTGATTTTACGCATTGTTCTAGAGAAAATTGTCAGTGGGAAATTTCGTCCTCCTTGAAACTATCCGACATTGATGAAATTCAAAACATATGTAGATCTGAGTCTTAAAGAAGATATAGGATATAATTATTTTAAAAAATATGACCATGAGGGGAGACAGACGGACATTTGTTCCTCTTTAAAACTATTTATCCGATTTTGATGAAATTCAAAACATAGATACATCCGAGTCTAAAAGAAGACATGGGCTAGATATATTTTTAAAAAAAGGACCACGAGAGGAGGTGGGGGGAAATTCCGTCGCCTTTGAAACTATCTTTCCGATTTTGCTGAAATTCAAAACATAGATAGATCTGGGTCTAAGGCATAGGCTATACATATTTTTTAAAATAGGACAGAGTGGAGGTAGAGGGAAATTTCGTTCTCTTTGAAACTATCTTTCCGATTTTTATGAAATTCAAAACATAGATAAATCTGAGTCTAAAAGAAGATATAGGATATAATTATTTTAATAGGATCATGAGAGAAGATAGGGGGAAAAGTTATTCTCTTTGAAACTAATTATCCGATTTTGATGAAATTTAAAACATAGATACATCCGAGTCTAAAAGAAGACATAGGCTAGACATATTTTCAAAAATAGGACCACGAGGGGAGGTAGGGAGAAATTTCATCCTATTTTAATCTATTTATCCAATTTTGATTAAATTCAAAACTTAGATAGATCTGAGTCTAAAAGAAGAAATAGGTTATATATTTTTTAATAGCACCACGAGGGCAGGTAAGGGAAATTTCAATAAATTTCTTAAATATATATATATATATATATATATATATATATATATATATATATATATATATATATATATATATATATATATATATATATATATATATATATATATATATATATATATATATATATATATATATATATATATATATATATATATATATATATATATATATATATATATATATATATATATATATATATATATATATATATATATATATATATATATATATATATATATATATATATATATATATATATATATATATAGATATATATATATATATATATAAGTTAACACGAGAAATGTTTTTCTATTTTATTTTTATTTTTTGTCATATTAACCTGCTAATTTTGCTGACGTAAATGTCTGCACCTGTTCTGATTTTTTGTACCTACCTCAATTATCATTAAGCCAAACTGCAAGATTGCATTAAAATTGGAATAACAGAATTCCTTATAATTTTGCAGCTTGCCTTAATCAGCATTAATTAAAACACCAGTTCAGAAGAATTTTATTGTATTTTATTAAGAAAATTGGATTATTAAAATAAAGAAAATTGACAACGACAGTCAGTCGTAGTAAAGTACTCGAACAAAGTTGTTTTAATATAACTTAACTGGCGCCCAACGTAAAATTAAATAGTGTGTAAGTGTGAACCGGAGAACCCCAGTAAAGTGATGAAAAGGACATATTCTCCGTCACCAGCATTTTCTAATATAATTTTACAGAAATCCTATTAAAATTAAAATAAAATTTTTTTTAATAAATTAAAGAAAACGTTAAATAAAGTTTCCCTTTTTGAAATTAAATTAAATAAGTGCTAAAATAAAAGAACATTAAAAATAAATATTTTTTTTTATAAATTAAAATAAAAGAACGTTAAATAAATTTTTTAAACTAAATAAAAGAAGTGCTAAAATAAGCAAAGAACATTAAAATAAAATTTTCTTAGTGAGTTGAAATAAAAGAAAACATTGAATAAAATTGTTTAAACTAAAGAACTGAAATAAAAGAAGAACATTAAAATTAAAAGCTTTTAAATAAATTAAGAGAAAACATTAAATGGAAAATTTTTTTTAAATAAATCAAAGTAAAGGAAAAACATTAAAATATAAAAAACATTGAAACACAACTTTAAAAATAAAATCATCAGAACCAACAGAAGAAAAAATCAACAGCATCAAAAAAAAATTTTTTTCTTAAAATCATCAGAACCAGCAGAAGAAAAAATCATCAACAAACAACATGAGGATGCAGATGACTATTTTGATGTAAGATTATGCAATAACATAATTATTTTAGTGTTAAGATTTTATAGTTTACATATTTTTAAATAATTTTGTGTTAAAACAGAAAATAAAGCTTTAAAAGTGAATTAAAAATTAGAAACTAGGTGTAGCGAGAAAAAACAAAATAAAACAATTAATGAAATAATTTTGTAATTTTACAAGTTTTCCTTTCAATATGGCAAACCCAAACAATTTGATAAGAGCACCGATTTTAAATAATCCTCCACCAAATTTAAATAATCCTCCACCAAATTTAAACAATCCTCCACAACCTAATCAGGCTCAATTTGTTATAACAGCCGATATTGAAACAGGTATAGCAAACATAGTACGTAGAATACTAGTAGAGGAGCGAGCATTAGGAAAAGTAGAACCTAGGTTAATAGATCATGGTATAGACCGTAACAATGACTTAGCAGATTTGGACAAAATTCCAGACGTAGTGCGTTCGCTCAGAGAATTTTCCGGTAGCAGGACCGAGTTCAACTCTTGGAAAAAAAAGTACAGAAAGAATATTGAAAATTTATGAACCGTTAAAAGGCACGGCCAAATATTTCGGAATACTGAACGTAGTCCGAAATAAAATTATTGGCGATGCTGACATCGCGTTAGAAAGTTATAATACCCCATTAAATTGGGAATGTATTATAAAATGCCTAACAACACATTATGCAGATCAGAGAGATCTAGGCACTTTAGAATATCAACTTAAATCTATAATACAAGGTACAAGTTCTGTACAAGAATTTTATAAAAAAATCTATAGTCATTTGTCCTTGATATTAAATAAAATATCATGCCTACAGGAAAGTCAAGAAGCTATTCAGTTGTTAACAAGGAATTATAGGAATAAAGCACTCGACACTTTTGTCAGAGGCTTACGGGGTGACTTACCCAGGCTTTTGGGAATAAGGGAACCTAAAGATTTGAACGAAGCACTACACTTATGCAAGAAATTAGACAATCAACAGTTTAGGTCTCAATATGCTAACAGCGCAACAAGACATCAAGCACATATCCCGTCGCAAAAACCTAGTAACTCCAGACAAAATCAAAATTTTTACCCACAGCTAGAACATATCCCTCAACCCGCTAGTTTTTACAGAACAGCATATCCTAATCAACCAGGCCTTAATTCATATCATGACCAAAGAAACAGATACCAAAACCAATTTAAGCAGAACTATTATACGAATAATTTACATCAACAGCAACCACCACCAAGACCTAATGTACCGAAACCCCCAATTCCAATGGAAGTCGATGCTTCCATGCAATCCAAAAGAATTAATTATATGAACCGACCCGCACCGGACAACAGATTTTCAGGTGTTAGACCTTTGCCTCAGTCTGTGCAAGTTAACCAAGCGCGGAAGGTTCAACGAATAAATCATATTGGAGTTGATCAATATGATACGGGAACCAATCAAAACGACACAAAAAACGAGACAGACATTAACGCAAGCGAATCGGAACTTCAATGTGAAGATGAGGAATTAGAAGACCTAGATGAATATCTGAAACAATTTGAAGTAGAAGATACACCAGATGAATATAAATATACTGAGTTTTCGGATGTTCATTTTTTAGATTAACGAATTCTACGTTACCATATTTTCTATGAAGGGACAGCAATGGTAAGGTATTTAAGTTTTTGATTGACACAGGGTCAAACAAAAACTATATTCAACCTGAATTGGTTAAAAACCCTATACATAACACAACAATATTTCAGGCAAACTCAGTTGGTGGGAAAGTTACTATTACCCATCACACTTTAATTAACTTATTTGGAGTACGATCACAGGATCTGAAAATTTTTTTATTACCTACATTGAAATCTTTCCACGGTATACTTGGTAACGATAGCCTAAAAACATTAAATGCAATTATTTATACATCTAAAAACTACATGATAATTAATGATTCTATAAAAGTAAGTATTAAACAACAGCAATTTGAATCTGTTAATAAACTAAGCATAAGATCAGGTCATTTGACGGATGAGCAGACAAAAAAATTAATAGAGTTATGTGAAAGATATTCGCCACTTTTTTCGGAACCGGGCGAAAAACTGACATACACGACTGTGGTTAAGGCAGAGATTCGGACGACGACTAATGATGCTGTTTATACGAGAAGTTATCCATCCCTATTTCAATGAAAGACGAAGTGGAGAAACAGATAAGAGAATTACTTGAGAATGGGATAATAAGACCATCAAGATCCCCGTATAATTCCCCTATAATAATAATACCAAAGAAATGAGATGCTTCTAATGAAAAAAAATATCGAATGGTCATTGATTACAGAAAGCTGAATGCTGTCACCGTTCCTGATAGATATCCGATTCCGGAAATCAATGAAGTTCTCGCACAACTTGGGAGAAACAAATGGTTTTCAGTGATAGACTTGAAAAGCGGATTTCACCAAATACCGCTCAGAGAAAGCGACATCGAAAAGACGGCTTTTCCGTTAATAATGGAAAATATGAGTTTGTACGCCTTCCATTCGGCTTGAAAAATGCCCCTGCCGTGTTCCAACGTGGATTAGATGACATGTTGAGAGACCACATCGGTAGGATATGTTTTGTCTACATAGACGACATAATAGTTTTCGGTAAAGATGAAGATTCGCATCTCAAAAATATTGAAACAATATTCAATACTTTATGTAGAGCGAATATGAAGGTGCAACTCCACAAGTGTGAGTTCATGAAGACGGAGGTTGAGTACTTGGGATTTCTTATCTCAACACAGGGTATAAGAACTGACCCGGGAAAAGTTAGCGCAATAAAAAATGTTGCACCACCCACTACGTTGAAAGAGCTCAGATCATTTCTGCGACTGTCAGGGTTTTATAGGCGATTCATAAAAGACTACGCAAGATTGGCAAAACCCCTGACCATCCTTTGAGGAGGGACGTATGTCAAAAAGAGAATCTGCAAAGGTTCCTGTCACACTAGATAACAACGCCCTAGAAGCTTTTAATAAAATAAAGAATTCTTTGTTTTTCAGAGGAAGTAATTCTTTCATATCCTAATTTCGAAAAAGAATTTCATTTGACTACTGATGCATCTAATTATGCCATCGGCGCTGTTCTTGAACAGGAGGGAAAGCCCATTACATTCATATCAAGAACATTGAGTAAGTCCGAAGAACGCTACGCAACAAACGAAAAAGAGATGCTTGCGATAGTGTGGGCTCTTAGAACGTTAAGGAACTACCTTTATGGATCTGTCGCAATAAAGATATTTACGGACCATCAACCCTTAACGTATGCATTAGGAAGTAAAAACACAAACTATAAATTAAGAAGGTGGAAAGCCTTCCTAGAAGAACACAATTATGAAATTAAATATAAACCAGGTAGCAGTAATTTGGTGGCAGACGCGTTATCTAGATCACCACAAGTCAACGAAGTGAATTCATTGACAGCTACACAACATAGTCATGGAAGTTCTGGTCAAAATCTAATCCAATTTACTGACTCACCTTTAAACGTTTTTAAAAATCAGATAATAATTTCAACAGGACAGTTACCTTTCTATAATTTCAGAATAATATTCCCAACATACCATAGACACGATATAGTAGACACAGAATATGACAGCAATAAACTGGTACAAATTTTGAAATCTTACTTAAACCCTTCAGTAACAAATGTAATCATGACTGATGACCGAATTCTAGGTAAAATACAACAGATTTGGTCGTCACATTTGTAAATTCCGTGCGAAATACACCAGGACAATGGTTAGAGAATTGACAACGGACATTGAACAAGAGACGCAAATTATCAATGAACATAGACGTACGCACAGAGACCCAAAAAAAAATAAAATCCAATTACTTAGAAAATATTATTTCCCTCAGATGCATGCAAAAATAAAGAAATTAGTGAAACAGTGTAAGATATGTTGTGAAAATAAATATGATCGTCACCCAAATAACATAGTTTTAGGGAAAACACCAATTCCGCATTACCTAGGCCAATACGTCCACATCGATATTTATCATACAAACAATAGAGTTATCCTTACAGCAATAGATAAATTTTCAAAGTATGCCCAGGCCAAAATAGTAAAATCTAGGGCAACAGAAGATATAAAATATCCCTTGCAGGAGCTACTTATGTCTTTTGGTACTCCGGAAAATGTTGTCATAGACAATGAAAAGTCTCTTAACTTAGCTTCAGTAACCTTTATGTTAGAGAATCAATTGGGCATTAAAATTTATAAAACGCCACCTTACACTAGTTCTGTAAATGGACAAGTGGAACGATTTCATTCCACCTTGACCGAAATAATGAGATGCATAAATGCAGAAAACGTTCATAATTCTTTTGAAGAACTTTTGATAAATTGCTTAAATAAATATAACCATTCGGTGCATTCTTCGATAAATAGAAAACCTATCGAAGTATTTTTTGGTAGAAACTCAGACCCTGCATCTTTAAAACAGGATAGATTAAAAATTATACAGAGCTTGACAGAGAAACAGATGAAGGACTTAGACCATCATAACAAAAATAAAACTGAAAGAAGGATTTATAAAACTGGTGACAAAATCTTTGTAAGGAACAATAAAAGAATAGGGAACAAATTAACGCCAAGATACAGAATAGAAATAGTACAGGAGGACAGAGGAGGAACCGTTCTAACAACATCGAAACGTATAGTTCACAAAAATTTTATAAAAAACTAATATTTGTTTTTACAGCTCAATTTTGCAACTAATTGCAGCAGAAGTACAGATATTGGACTACACGAACGCCCAAATTGTAACAATTGAGACGGGTATGACTAAACTGGTAACCGGCGACTTTAAAATCATCCATGTAATAGACCTCGGCTCGTACGAAAAGGCAGTAGACCAATTGGATGCCGTAATAAGACAGGACATAGGGAAAAAGGACAGTAACTATCCATTTTTGTTACATCAAGTACAAGCTTTATATGCTTTACTTGCGGAATTGAGACCCAGACGTGAAACTAGATCAATAAACGCTTTGGGAGCTGTATGGAAGTGGGTAGCAGGTTCACCTGACCACGATGATTTTCAAATTGTTGCTGACAGAATGAGTAGGCTTTTGGAGAACAATGACAGACAGATTGTGATAAATAGGGCTATAGAAACAAGAATGCAAGAAATTACCAAGATAACCAATGGTATAATGAATAACATAGGATCAAATGATGCTTTTGAGCGGGAAATTGTTAAAGACATTGAAAGAAAACTAGAAATAATCAAGGAAGAACTTACCAATCTGGGTTATTCAATGTAGTGGGCGAAATCTGGTATTATAAATTCTTTCGTGTTGTTTGAGTACGAACTAAACGTAACTAAGAAGAATTTCGATGAGCATAATATGCCTTATGTGAATTTGGTTGAAGCCTTGGAGTTTGGTGAGGTAAAAATATGCTTAAATAAAACGACAATCCTTTACATTGTCGACTTGCCAATTATGGAAAGGGAAACGTGTAGAAGTTTATTTGTAAAATCAGTAAAAAATCGGAACATATCCATTAGGATTGATAATGAAAATTTTGTATTATGTAAAAACTCTCTCCTCGAGGTAAAATCCGCATGCACAATGTTTAATGATGTGGCTGTTTGCAGAAATCACAATTTAGAAAATATTACAGAATCGAGTTGTTTGCCGAGATTACTGAATGGCATGCCATCAAATTGTCCAACTTCCAACATTTACCCATGATAAAAGAAATTACACCAGGGCTAGTTCTATTAAACGGCCATAGTGGATCAATATGGATAGAAAATAGAGAAGTGGATCTGCGTGGCACCTATCAAATACCATAACTCTACAATTACCATAAAGAAAAAAACATATTCCAGTAAGGAAATGACTATAATGAAACCCCTACCAGCAGTGGTTAATGCACCAAACACTATTGCAAATTATGAAGAAATGCTATCCTTGGAAATGCTTAAGGATCTACATATCAACAACGCTGGCGAAATTAAAAAGCTAGCTACCAATTATAAAACCAGCATGGAAATGTTAGGAGCCCTAACGATGGTATTGATAGGTGGCCTAATATTGCACTTTATAAAAAGAAGAATTGGTTTCAATGTCAAAACTAATATCAAGCTGGAGCATCCGGTTGAAGCATCAAATACTTATATTCAATACCCATCCAACGTGGACGCTGGAGTTTAAGAGGGGAAGAGTTAACACGAAAAATGTTTTTCTATTTTATTTCTATTTTTTGTCATATTAACCTGCTAATTTTGCTGACGTAAATGTCTGCACTTGTTCTGATTTTTTGTACCTACCTAAATTATCATTAAGCCAAACTGCAAGATTGCATTAAAATTGGAATAACAGAATTCCTTATAATTTTGCAGCTTGCCTTAATCAGCATTAATTAAAACACCAGTTCAGAAGAATTTTATTGTATTTTATTAAGAAAATTGGATTATTAAAATAAAGAAAATTGACAACGACAGTCAGTCGTAGTAAAGTACTCGAACAAAGTTGTTTTAATATAACTTAACTGGCGCCCAACGTAAAATTAAATAGTGTGTAAGTGTGAACCGGAGAACCCCAGTAAAGTGATGAAAAGGACATATTCTCGGTCACCAGCATTTTCTAATATAGTTTTACAGAAATCCTATTAAAATTAAAATAAAATTTTTTTAAATAAATTAAAGAAAACGTTAAATAAAGTTTCCCTTTTTGAAATTAAATTAAATAAGTGCTAAAATAAAAGAACATTAAAAATAAATATTTTTTTTATAAATTAAAATAAAAGAACGTTAAATAAATTTTTTAAACTAAATAAAAGAAGTGCTAAAATAAGCAAAGAACATTGAAATAAAATTTTCTTAGTGAGTTGAAATAAAAGAAAACATTGAATAAAATTGTTTAAACTAAAGAACTGAAATAAAAGAAGAACATTAAAATTAAAAGCTTTTAATTAAATTAAGAGAAAACATTAAATGGAAAATTTTTTTTAAATAAATCAAAGTAAAGGAAAAACATTAAAATATAAAAAACATTGAAACACAACTTTAAAAATAAAATCATCAGAACCAACAGAAGAAAAAATCAACAGCATCAAAATAAATTTTTTTTCTTAAAATCATCAGAACCAGCAGAAGAAAAAATCATCAACAAACAACATGAGGATGCAGATGACTATTTTGATGTAAGATTATGCAATAACATAATTATTTTAGTGTTAAGATTTTATAGTTTACATATTTTTAAATAATTTTGTGTTAAAACAGAAAATAAAGCTTTAAAAGTGAATTAAAAATTAGAAACTAGGTGTAGCGAGAAAAAACAAAATAAAACAATTAATGAAATAACTTTGTAATTTTACAAGTTTTCCTTTCAATATGGCAAACCCAAACAATTTGATAAGAGCACCGATTTTAAATAATCCTCCACCAAATTTAAATAATCCTCCACCAAATTTAAACAATCTTCCACAACCTAATCAGGCTCAATTTGTTATAACAGCCGATATTGAAATAGGTATAGCAAACATAGTACGTAGAATACTAGTAGAGGAGCGAGCATTAGGAAAAGTAGAACCTAGGTTAATAGATCATGGTATAGACCGCAACAATGACTTAGCAGATTTGGACAAAATTCCAGACGTAGTGCGTTCGCTCAGAGAATTTTCCGGTAGCAGGACCGAGTTCAACTCTTGGAAAAATAAATACAGAAAGAATATTGAAAATTTATGAACCGTTAAAAGGCACGGCCAAATATTTCGGAATACTGAACGTAGTCCGAAATAAAATTATTACTGACATCGCGTTAGAAAGTTATAATACCCCATTAAATTGGGAATGTATTATAAAATGCCTAACAACACATTATGCAGATCAGAGAGATCTAGGCACTTTAGAATATCAACTTACATCTATGATACAAGGTACAAGTTCTGTACAAGAATTTTATAAAAAAATCTAGTCATTTGTCCTTGATATTAAATAAAATATCATGCCTACAGGAAAGTCAAGAAGCTATTCAGTTGTTAACAAGGAATTATAGGAATAAAGCACTCGACACTTTTGTCAGAGGCTTACGGGGTGACTTACCCAGGCTTTTGGGAATAAGGGAACCTAAAGATTTGAACGAAGCCCTACACTTATGCATGAAATTAGACAATCAACAGTTTAGGTCTCAATATGCTAACAGCGCAACAAGACATCAAGCACATATCCCGTCGCAAAAACCTAGTAACTCCAGACAAAATCAAAATTTTTACCCACAGCTAGAACATATCCCTCAACCCGCTAGTTTTTACAGAACAGCATATCCTAATCAACCAGGCCTTAATTCATATCATGACCAAAGAAACAGATACCAAAACCAATTTAAGCAGAACTATTATACGAATAATTTACATCAACAGCAACCACCACCAAGACCTAATGTACCGAAACCCCCAATTCCAATGGAAGTCGATGCTTCCATGCAATCCAAAAGAATTAATTATATGAACCGACCCGCACCGGACAACAGATTTTCAGGTGTTAGACCTTTGCCTCAGTCTGTGCAAGTTAACCAAGCGCGGAAGGTTCAACGAATAAATCATATTGGAGTTGATCAATATGATACGAGAACCAATCAAAACGACACAACAACCGAGACAGACATTAACGCAAGCGAATCGGAACTTCAATGTGAAGATGAGGAATTAGAAGACCTAGATGAATATCTGAAACAATTTGAAGTAGAAGATACACCAGATGAATATAAATATACTGAGTTTTCGGATGTTCATTTTTTAGATTAACGAATTCTACGTTACCATATTTTCTATGAAGGGACAGCAATGGTAAGGTATTTAAGTTTTTGATTGACACAGGGTCAAACAAAAACTATATTCAACCTGAATTGGTTAAAAACCCTATACATAACACAACAATATTTCAGGCAAACTCAGTTGGTGAGAAAGTTACTATTACCCATCACACTTTAATTAACTTATTTGGAGTACGATCACAGGATCTGAAATTTTTTTTATTACCTACATTGAAATCTTTCCACGGTATACTTGGTAACGATAGCCTAAAAACATTAAATGCAATTATTTATACATCTAAAAACTACATGATAATTAATGATTCTATAAAAGTAAATATTAAACAACAGCAATCTGAATCTGTTAATAAACTAAGCATAAGATCAGGTCATTTGACGGATGAGCAGACAAAAAAATTAATAGAGTTATGTGAAAGATATTCGCCACTTTTTTCGGAACCGGGCGAAAAACTGACATACACGACTGTGGTTAAGGCAGAGATTCGGACGACGACTAATGACGCTGTTTATACGAGAAGTTATCCATACCCCATTTCAATGAAAGACGAAGTGGAGAAACAGATAAGAGAATTACTTGAGAATGGGATAATAAGACCATCAAGATCCCCGTATAATTCCCCTATAATAATAGTACCAAAGAAATGAGATGCTTCTAATGAAAAAAAATATCGAATGGTCATTGATTACAGAAAGCTGAATGCTGTCACCGTTCCTGATAGATATCCGATTCCGGAAATCAATGAAGTTCTCGCACAACTTGGGAGAAACAAATGGCTTTCAGTGATAGACTTGAAAAGCGGATTTCACCAAATACCGCTCAGAGAAAGCGACATCGAAAAGACGGCTTTTTCCGTTAATAATGGAAAATATGAGTTTGTACGCCTTCCATTCGGCTTGAAAAATGCCCCTGCCGTGTTCCAACGTGCATTAGATGACATGTTGAGAGACCACATCGGTAGGATATGTTTTGTCTACATAGACGACATAATAGTTTTCGGTAAAGATGAAGATTCGCATCTCAAAAATATTGAAACAATATTTAATACTTTATGTAGAGCGAATATGAAGGTGCAACTCCACAAGTGTGAGTTCATGAAGACGGAGGTTGAGTACTTGGGATTTCTTATCTCAACACAGGGTATAAGAACTGACCCGGGAAAAGTTAGTGCAATAAAAAATGTTGCACCACCCACTACGTTGAAAGAGCTCAGATCATTTCTGCGACTGTCAGGGTTTTATAGGCGATTCATAAAAGACTACGCAAGATTGGCAAAACCCCTGACCATCCTTTTAAGGGGTGAGGAGGGACGTATGTCAAAAAGAGAATCTGCAAAGGTTCCTGTCACACTAGATAACAACGCCCTAGAAGCTTTTAATAAAATAAAGAATTCTTTGGTTTCAGAGGAAGTAATTCTTTCATATCCTAATTTCGAAAAAGAATTTCATTTGACTACTGATGCATCTAATTATGCCATCGGCGCTGTTCTTGAACAGGAGGGAAAGCCCATTACATTCATATCAAGAACATTGAGTAAGTCCGAAGAACGCTACGCAACAAACGAAAAAGAGATGCTTGCGATAGTGTGGGCTCTTAGAACGTTAAGGAACTACCTTTATGGATCTGTCGCAATAAAGATATTTACGCACCATCAACCCTTAACGTATGCATTAGGAAGTAAAAACACAAACTATAAATTAAGAAGGTGGAAAGCCTTCCTAGAAGAACACAATTATGAAATTAAATATAAACCAGGTAGCAGTAATTTGGTGGCAGACGCGTTATCTAGATCACCACAAGTCAACGAAGTGAATTCATTGACAGCTACACAACATAGTCATGGAAGTTCTGGTCAAAATCTAATCCAATTTACTGACTCACCTTTAAACGTTTTTAAAAATCAGATAATAATTTCAACAGGACAGTTACCTTTCTATAATTTCAGAATAATATTCCCAACATACCATAGACACGATATAGTAGACACAGAATATGACAGCAATAAACTGGTACAAATTTTGAAATCTTACTTAAACCCTTCAGTAACAAATGTAATCATGACTGATGACCGAATTCTAGGTAAAATACAAGAGATTTGGTCGTCACATTTGTAAATTCCGTGCGAAATACACCAGGACAATGGTTAGAGACTTGACAACGGACATTGAACAAGAGACGCAAATTATCAATGAACATAGACGTACGCACAGAGACCCAAAAAAAAAATAAAATCCAATTACTTAGAAAATATTATTTCCCTCAGATGCATGCAAAAATAAAGAAATTAGTGAAACAGTGTAAGATATGTTGTGAAAATAAATATGATCGTCACCCAAATAACATAGTTTTCGGGAAAACACCAATTCCTCATTACCCAGGCCAATACGTCCACATCGATATTTATCATACAAACAATAGAGTTATCCTTACAGCAATAGATAAATTTTCAAAGTATGCCCAGGCCAAAATAGTAAAATCTAGGGCAACAGAAGATATAAAATATCCCTTGCAGGAGCTACTTATGTCTTTTGGTACTCCGGAAAATGTTGTCATAGACAATGAAAAGTCTCTTAACTTAGCTTCAGTAACCTTTATGTTAGAGAATCAATTGGGCATTAAAATTTATAAAACGCCACCTTACACTAGTTCTGTAAATGGACAAGTGGAACGATTTCATTCCACCTTGACCGAAATAATGAGATGCATAAATGCAGAAAACGTTCATAATTCTTTTGAAGAACTTTTGATAAATTGCTTAAATAAATATAACCATTCGGTGCATTCTTCGATAAATAGAAAACCTATCGAAGTATTTTTTGGTAGAAACTCAGACCCTGCATCTTTAAAACAGGATAGATTAAAAATTATACAGAGCTTGACAGAGAAACAGATGAAGGACTTAGACCATCATAACAAAAATAAAACTGAAAGAAGGATTTATAAAACTGGTGACAAAATCTTTGTAAGGAACAATAAAAGAATAGGGAACAAATTAACGCCAAGATACAGAATAGAAATAGTACAGGAGGACAGAGGAGGAACCGTTCTAACAACATCGAAACGTATAGTTCACAAAAATTTAATAAAAAACTAATATTTGTTTTTACAGCTCAATTTTGCAACTAATTGCAGCAGAAGTACAGATATTGGACTACACGAACGCCCAAATTGTAACAATTGAGACGGGTATGACTAAACTGGTAACCGGCGACTTTAAAATCATCCATGTAATAGACCTCGGCTCGTACGAAAAGGCAGTAGACCAATTGGATGCCGTAATAAGACAGGACATAGGGAAAAAGGACAGTAACTATCCATTTTTGTTACATCAAGTACAAGCTTTATATGCTTTACTTGCGGAATTGAGACCCAGACGTGAAACTAGATCAATAAACGCTTTGGGAGCTGTATGGAAGTGGGTAGCAGGTTCACCTGACCACGATGATTTTCAAATTGTTGCTGACAGAATGAGTAGGCTTTTGGAGAACAATGACAGACAGATTGTGATAAATAGGGCTATAGAAACAAGAATGCAAGAAATTACCAAGATAACCAATGGTATAATGAATAACATAGGATCAAATGATGCTTTTGAGCGGGAAATTGTTAAAGACATTGAAAGAAAACTAGAAATAATCAAGGAAGAACTTACCAATCTGGGTTATTCAATGTAGTGGGCGAAATCTGGTATTATAAATTCTTTCGTGTTGTCTGAGTACGAACTAAACGTAACTAAGAAGAATTTCGATGAGCATAATATGCCTTATGTGAATTTGGTTGAAGCCTTGGAGTTTGGTGAGGTAAAAATATGCTTAAATAAAACGACAATCCTTTACATTGTCGACTTGCCAATTATGGAAAGGGAAACGTGTAGAAGTTTATTTGTAAAATCAGTAAAAAATCGGAACATATCCATTAGGATTGATAATGAAAATTTTGTATTATGTAAAAACTCTCTCCTCGAGGTAAAATCCGCATGCACAATGTTTAATGATGTGGCTGTTTGCAGAAATCACAATTTAGAAAATATTACAGAATCGAGTTGTTTGCCGAGATTACTGAATGGCATGCCATCAAATTGTCCAACTTCCAACATTTACCCATGATAAAAGAAATTACACCAGGGCTAGTTCTATTAAACGGCCATAATGGATCAATATGGATAGAAAATAGAGAAGTGGATCTGCGTGGCACCTATATTATCAAATACCATAACTCTACAATTACCATAAAGAAAAGAGCATATTCCAGTAAAGAAATGACTATGATGAAACCCCTACCAGCAGTGGTTAATGCACCAAACACTATTGCAAATTATGAAGAAATGCTATCCTTGGAAATGCTTAAGGATCTACATATCAACAACGCTGGCGAAATTAAAAAGCTAGCTACCAATTATAAAACCAGCATGGGAATGTTAGGAGCCCTAACGATGGTATTGATAGGTGGCCTAATATTGCACTTTATAAAAAGAAGAATTGGTTTCAATGTCAAAACTAATATCAAGCTGGAGCATCCGGTTGAAGCATCAAATACTTATATTCAATACCCATCCAACGTGGACGCTGGAATTTAAGAGGGGAAGAGTTAACACGAAAAATGTTTTTCTATTTTATTTTTATTTTTTGTCATATTAACCTGCTAATTTTGCTGACGTAAATGTCTGCACTTGTTCTGATTTTTTGTACCTACCTAAATTATCATTAAGCCAAACTGCAAGATTGCATTAAAATTGGAATAACAGAATTCCTTACAATTTTGCAGCTTGCCTTAATCAGCATTAATTAAAATACCAGTTCAGAAGAATTTTATTGTATTTTATTAATAAAATTGGATTATTAAAATAAAGAAAATTGACAACGACAGTCAGTCGTAGTAAAGTACTCGAACAAAGTTGTTTTAATATAACTTAACTGGCGCCCAACGTAAAATTAAATAGTGTGTAAGTGTGAACCGGAGAACCCCAGTAAAGTGATGAAAAGGACATATTCTCGGTCACCAGCATTTTCTAATATAATTTTACAGAAATCCTATTAAAATTAAAATAAAATTTTTTTAAATAAATTAAAGAAAACGTTAAATAAAGTTTCCCTTTTTGAAATTAAATTAAATAAGTGCTAAAATAAAAGAACATTAAAAATAAATATTTTTTTTATAAATTAAAATAAAAGAACGTTAAATAAATTTTTTAAACTAAATAAAAGAAGTGCTAAAATAAGCAAAGAACATTGAAATAAAATTTTCTTAGTGAGTTGAAATAAAAGAAAACATTGTTTAAACTAAAGAACTGAAATAAAAGAAGAACATTAAAATTAAAAGCTTTTAATTAAATTAAGAGAAAACATTAAATGGAAAATTTTTTTTAAATAAATCAAAGTAAAGGAAAAACATTAAAATATAAAAAACATTGAAACACAACTTTAAAAATAAAATCATCAGAACCAACAGAAGAAAAAATCAACAGCATCAAAATAAATTTTTTTTCTTAAAATCATCAGAACCAGCAGAAGAAAAAATCATCAACAAACAACATGAGGATGCAGATGACTATTTTGATGTAAGATTATGCAATAACATAATTATTTTAGTGTTAAGATTTTATAGTTTACATATTTTTAAATAATTTTGTGTTAAAACAGAAAATAAAGCTTTAAAAGTGAATTAAAAATTAGAAACTAGGTGTAGCGAGAAAAAACAAAATAAAACAATTAATGAAATAATTTTGTAATTTTACAAGTTTTCCTTTCAATATGGCAAACCCAAACAATTTGATAAGAGCACCGATTTTAAATAATCCTCCACCAAATTTAAATAATCCTCCACCAAATTTAAACAATCCTCCACAACCTAATCAGGCTCAATTTGTTATAACAGCCGATATTGAAACAGGTATAGCAAACATAGTACGTAGAATACTAGTAGAGGAGCGAGCATTAGGAAAAGTAGAACCTAGGTTAATAGATCATGGTATAGACCGTAACAATGACTTAGCAGATTTGGACAAAATTCCAGACGTAGTGCGTTCGCTCAGAGAATTTTCCGGTAGCAGGACCGAGTTCAAGTCTTGGAAAAAAAGTACAGAAAGAATATTGAAAATTTATGAACCGTTAAAAGGCACGGCCAAATATTTCGGAATACTGAACGTAGTCCGAAATAAAATTATTACTGACATCGCGTTAGAAAGTTATAATACCCCATTAAATTGGGAATGTATTATAAAATGCCTAACAACACATTATGCAGATCAGAGAGATCTAGGCACTTTAGAATATCAACTTACATCTATGATACAAGGTACAAGTTCTGTACAAGAATTTTATAAAAAAATCTATAGTCATTTGTCCTTGATATTAAATAAAATATCATGCCTACAGGAAAGTCAAGAAGCTATTCAGTTGTTAACAAGGAATTATAGGAATAAAGCACTCGACACTTTTGTCAGAGGCTTGGGAATAAGGGAACCTAAAGATTTGAACGAAGCACTACACTTATGCATGAAATTAGACAATCAACAGTTTAGGTCTCAATATGCTAACAGCGCAACAAGACATCAAGCACATATCCCGTCGCAAAAACCTAGTAACTCCAGACAAAATCAAAATTTTTACCCACAGCTAGAACATATCCCTCAACCCGCTAGTTTTTACAGAACAGCATATCCTAATCAACCAGGCCTTAATTCATATCATGACCAAAGAAACAGATACCAAAACCAATTTAAGCAGAACTATTATACGAATAATTTACATCAACAGCAACCACCACCAAGAGCTAATGTACCGAAACCCCCAATTCCAATGGAAGTCGATGCTTCCATGCAATCCAAAAGAATTAATTATATGAACCGACCCGCACCGGACAACAGATTTTCAGGTGTTAGACCTTTGCCTCAGTCTGTGCAAGTTAACCAAGCGCGGAAAGTTCAACGAATAAATCATATTGGAGTTGATCAATATGATACGAGAACCAATCAAAACGACACAAAAACCGAGACAGACATTAACGCAAGCGAATCGGAACTTCAATGTGAAGATGAGGAATTAGAAGACCTAGATGAATATCTGAAACAATTTGAAGTAGAAGATACACCAGATGAATATAAATATACTAAGTTTTCGGATGTTCATTTTTTAGATTAACGAATTCTACGTTACCATATTTTCTATGAAGGGACAGCAATGGTAAGGTATTTAAGTTTTTGATTGACACAGGGTCAAACAAAAACTATATTCAACCTGAATTGGTTAAAAACCCTATACATAACACAACAATATTTCAGGCAAACTCAGTTGGTGGGAAAGTTACTATTACCCATCACATTTTAATTAACTTATTTGGAGTACGATCACAGGATCTGAAATTTTTTTTATTACCTACATTGAAATCTTTCCACGGTATACTTGGTAACGATAGCCTAAAAGCATTAAATGCAATTATTTATACATCTAAAAACTACATGATAATTAATGATTCTATAAAAGTAAGTATTAAACAACAGCAATCTGAATCTGTTAATAAACTAAGCATAAGATCAGGTCATTTGACGGATGAGCAGACAAAAAAATTAATAGAGTTATGTGAAAGATATTCGCCACTTTTTTCGGAACCGGGCGAAAAACTGACATATACGACTGTGGTTAAGGCAGAGATTCGGACGACGACTAATGACGCTGTTTATACGAGAAGTTATCCATACCCCATTTCAATGAAAGACGAAGTGGAGAAACAGATAATTCCCCTATAATAATAGTACCAAAGAAATGAGATGCTTCTAATGAAAAAAAATATCGAATGGTCATTGATTACAGAAAGCTGAATGCTGTCGCCGTTCCTGATAGATATCCGATTCCGGAAATCAATGAAGTTCTCGCACAACTTGGGAGAAACAAATGGTTTTCAGTGATAGACGTGAAAAGCGGATTTCACCAAATACCGCTCAGAGAAAGCGACATCGAAAAGACGGCTTTTTCCGTTAATAATGGAAAATATGAGTTTGTACGCCTTCCATTCGGCTTGAAAAATGCCCCTGCCGTGTTCCAACGTGCATTAGATGACATGTTGAGAGACCACATCGGTAGGATATGTTTTGTCTACATAGACGACATAATAGTTTTCGGTAAAGATGAAGATTCGCATCTCAAAAATATTGAAACAATATTCAATACTTTATGTAGAGCGAATATGAAGGTGCAACTCCACAAGTGTGAGTTCATGAAGACGGAGGTTGAGTACTTGGGATTTCTTATCTCAACACAGGGTATAAGAACTGACCCGGGAAAAGTTAGTGCAATAAAAAATGTTGCACCACCCACTACGTTGAAAGAGCTCAGATCATTTCTGCGACTGTCAGGGTTTTATAGGCGATTCATAAAAGACTACGCAAGATTGGCAAAACCCCTGACCATCCTTTTAAGGGGTGAGGAGGGACGTATGTCAAAAAGAGAATCTGAAAAGGTTCCTGTGACACTAGATAACAACGCCCTAGAAGCTTTTAATAAAATAAAGAATTCTTTGGTTTCAGAGGAAGTAATTCTTTCATATCCTAATTTCGAAAAAGAATTTCATTTGACTACTGATGCATCTAATTATGCCATCGGCGCTGTTCTTGAACAGGAGGGAAAGCCCATTACATTCATATCAAGAACATTGAGTAAGTCCGAAGAACGCTACGCAACAAACGAAAAAGAGATGCTTGCGATAGTGTGGGCTCTTAGAACGTTAAAGAACTACCTTTATGGATCTGTCGCAATAAAGATATTTACGGACCATCAACCCTTAACGTATGCATTAGGAAGTAAAAACACAAACTATAAATTAAGAAGGTGGAAAGCCTTCCTAGAAGAACACAATTATGAAATTAAATATAAACCAGGTAGCAGTAATGTGGTGGCAGACGCATTATCTAAATCACCACAAGTCAACGAAGTGAATTCATTGACAGCTACACAACATAGTCATGGAAGTTCTGGTCAAAATCTAATCCAATTTACTGACTCACCTTTAAACGTTTTTAAAAATCAGATAATAATTTCAACAGGACAGTTACCTTTCTATAATTTCAGAATAATATTCCCAACATACTATAGACACGAGATAGTAGACACAGAATATGACAGCAATAAACTGGTACAAATTTTGAAATCTTACTTAAACCCTTCAGTAACAAATGTAATCATGACTGATGACCGAATTCTAGGTAAAATACAAGAGATTTGGTCGTCACATTTTTGTAAATTCCGTGCGAAATACACCAGGACAATGGTTAGAGACTTGACAACGGACATTGAACAAGAGACGCAAATTATCAATGAACATAGACGTGCGCACAGAGACCCAAAAAAAATAAAATCCAATTACTTAGAAAATATTGTTTCCCTCAGATGCATGCAAATATAAAGAAATTAGTGAAACAGTGTAAGATATGTTGTGAAAATAAATATGATCGTCACCCAAATAACATAGTTTTCGGGAAAACACCAATTCCTCATTACCCAGGCCAATACGTCCACATCGATATTTATCATACAAACAATAGAGTTATCCTTACAGCAATAGATAAATTTTCAAAGTATGCCCAGGCCAAAATAGTAAAATCTAGGGCAACAGAAGATATAAAATATCCCTTGCAGGAGCTACTTATGTCTTTTGGTACTCCGGAAAATGTTGTCATAGACAATGAAAAGTCTCTTAACTTAGCTTCAGTAACCTTTATGTTAGAGAATCAATTGGGCATTAAAATTTATAAAACGCCACCTTACACTAGTTCTGTAAATGGACAAGTGGAACGATTTCATTCCACCTTGACCGAAATAATGAGATGCATAAATGCAGAAAACGTTCATAATTCTTTTGAAGAACTTTTGATAAATTGCTTAAATAAATATAACCATTCGGTGCATTCTTCGATAAATAGAAAACCTATCGAAGTATTTTTTGGTAGAAACTCAGACCCTGCATCTTTAAAACAGGATAGATTAAAAATTATACAGAGCTTGACAGAGAAACAGATGAAGGACTTAGACCATCATAACAAAAATAAAACTGAAAGAAGGATTTATAAAACTGGTGACAAAATCTTTGTAAGGAACAATAAAAGAATAGGGAACAAATTAACGCCAAGATACAGAATAGAAATAGTACAGGAGGAGAGAGGAGGAACCGTTCTAACAACATCGAAACGTATAGTTCACAAAAATTTAATAAAAAACTAATATTTGTTTTTACAGCTCAATTTTGCAACTAATTGCAGCAGAAGTACAGATATTGGACTACACGAACGCCCAAATTGTAACAATTGAGACGGGTATGACTAAACTGGTAACCGGCGACTTTAAAATCATCCATGTAATAGACCTCGGCTCGTACGAAAAGGCAGTAGACCAATTGGATGCCGTAATAAGACAGGACATAGGGAAAAAGGACAGTAACTATCCATTTTTGTTACATCAAGTACAAGCTTTATATGCTTTACTTGCGGAATTGAGACCCAGACGTGAAACTAGATCAATAAACGCTTTGGGAGCTGTATGGAAGTGGGTAGCAGGTTCACCTGACCACGATGATTTTCAAATTGTTGCTGACAGAATGAGTAGGCTTTTGGAGAACAATGACAGACAGATTGTGATAAATAGGGCTATAGAAACAAGAATGCAAGAAATTACCAAGATAACCAATGGTATAATGAATAACATAGGATCAAATGATGCTTTTGAGCGGGAAATTGTTAAAGACATTGAAAGAAAACTAGAAATAATCAAGGAAGAACTTACCAATCTGGGTTATTCAATGTAGTGGGCGAAATCTGGTATTATAAATTCTTTCGTGTTGTCTGAGTACGAACTAAACGTAACTAAGAAGAATTTCGATGAGCATAATATGCCTTATGTGAATTTGGTTGAAGCCTTGGAGTTTGGTGAGGTAAAAATATGCTTAAATAAAACGACAATCCTTTACATTGTCGACTTGCCAATTATGGAAAGGGAAACGTGTAGAAGTTTATTTGTAAAATCAGTAAAAAATCGGAACATATCCATTAGGATGATAATGAAAATTTTGTATTATGTAAAAACTCTCTCCTCGAGGTAAAATCCGCATGCACAATGTTTAATGATGTGGCTGTTTGCAGAAATCACAATTTAGAAAATATTACAGAATCGAGTTGTTTGCCGAGATTACTGAATGGCATGCCATCAAATTGTCCAACTTCCAACATTTACCCATGATAAAAGAAATTACACCAGGGCTAGTTCTATTAAACGGCCATAATGGATCAATATGGATAGAAAATAGAGAAGTGGATCTGCGTGGCACCTATATTATCAAATACCATAACTCTACAATTACCATAAAGAAAAGAGCATATTCCAGTAAGGAAATGACTATGATGAAACCCCTAGCAGCTGTGGTTAATGCACCAAACACTATTGCAAATTATGAAGAAATGCTATCCTTGGAAATGCTTAAGGATCTACATATCAACAACGCTGGCGAAATTAAAAAGCTAGCTACCAACTATAAAACCAGCATGGGAATGTTAGGAGCCCTAACGATGGTATTGATAGGTGGCCTAATATTGCACTTTATAAAAAGAAGAATTGGTTTCAATGTCAAAACTAATATCAAGCTGGAGCATCCGGTTGAAGCATCAAATACTTATATTCAATACCCATCCAACGTGGACGCTGGAATTTAAGAGGAGAAGAGTTAACACGAAAAATGTTTTTCTATTTTATTTTTTGTCATATTAACCTGCTAATTTTGCTGACGTAAATGTCTGCATTTGTTCAGATTTTTTGTACCTACCTAAATTATCATTAAGCCAAACTGCAAGATTGCATTAAAATTGGAATAACAGAATTCCTTATAATTTTGCAGCTTGCCTTAATCAGCATTAATTAAAACACCAGTTCAGAAGAATTTTATTGTATTTTATTAAGAAAATTGGATTATTAAAATAAAGAAAATTGACAACGACAGTCAGTCGTAGTAAAGTACTCGAACAAAGTTGTTTTAATATAACTTAACTGGCGCCCAACGTAAAATTAAATAGTGTGTAAGTGTGAACCGGAGAACCCCAGTAAAGTGATGAAAAGGACATATTCTTGGTCACCAGCATTTTCTAATATAATTTTACAGAAATCCTATTAAAATTAAAATAAAATTTTTTTAAATAAAACGTTAAATAAAGTTTCCCTTTTTGAAATTAAATTAAATAAGTGCTAAAATAAAAGCACATTAAAAATAAATATTTTTTTTTATAAATTAAAATAAAAGAACGTTAAATAAATTTTTTAAACTAAATAAAAGAAGTGCTAAAATAAGCAAAGAACATTAAAATAAAATTTTCTTAGTGAGTTGAAATAAAAGAAAACATTGAATAAAATTGTTTAAACTAAAGAACTGAAATAAAAGAAGAACATTAAAATTAAAAGCTTTTAAATAAATTAAGAGAAAACATTAAATGGAAAATTTTTTTTAAATAAATCAAAGTAAAGGAAAAACATTAAAATATAAAAAACATTGAAACACAACTTTAAAAATAAAATCAGCAGAACCAACAGAAGAAAAAATCAACAGCATCAAAAAAAAATTTTTTCTTAAAATCATCAGAACCAGCAGAAGAAAAAATCATCAACAAACAACATGAGGATGCATATGACTATTTTGATGTAAGATTATGCAATAACATTATTATTTTAGTGTTAAGATTTTATAGTTTACATATTTTTAAATAATTTTGTGTTAAAACAGAAAATAAAGCTTTAAAAGTGAATTAAAAATTAGAAACTAGGTGTAGCGAGAAAAAACAAAATAAAACAATTAATGAAATAATTTTGTAATTTTACAAGTTTTCCTTTCAATATGGCAAACCCAAACAATTTGATAAGAGCACCGATTTTAAATAATCCTCCACCAAATTTAAATAATCCTCCACCAAATTTAAACAATCCTCCACAACCTAATCAGGCTCAATTTGTTATAACAGCCGATATTGAAACAGGTATAGCAAACATAGTACGTAGAATACTAGTAGAGGAGCGAGCATTAGGAAAAGTAGAACCTAGGTTAATAGATCATGGTATAGACCGTAACAATGACTTAGCAGATTTGGACAAAATTCCAGACGTAGTGCGTTCGCTCAGAGAATTTTCCGGTAGCAGGACCGAGTTCAACTCTTGGAAAAAAAAGTACAGAAAGAATATTGAAAATTTATGAACCGTTAAAAGGCACGGCCAAATATTTCGGAATACTGAACGTAGTCCGAAATAAAATTATTACTGACATCGCGTTAGAAAGTTATAATACCCCATTAAATTGGGAATGTATTATAAAATGCCTAACAACACATTATGCAGATCAGAGAGATCTAGGCACTTTAGAATATCAACTTACATCTATGATACAAGGTACAAGTTCTGTACAAGAATTTTATAAAAAAATCTAGTCATTTGTCCTTGATATTAAATAAAATATCATGCCTACAGGAAAGTCAAGAAGCTATTCAGTTGTTAACAAGGAATTATAGGAATAAAGCACTCGACACTTTTGTCAGAGGCTTACGGGGTGACTTACCCAGGCTTTTGGGAATAAGGGAACCTAAAGATTTGAACGAAGCCCTACACTTATGCATGAAATTAGACAATCAACAGTTTAGGTCTCAATATGCTAACAGCGCAACAAGACATCAAGCACATATCCCGTCGCAAAAACCTAGTAACTCCAGACAAAATCAAAATTTTTACCCACAGCTAGAACATATCCCTCAACCCGCTAGTTTTTACAGAACAGCATATCCTAATCAACCAGGCCTTAATTCATATCATGACCAAAGAAACAGATACCAAAACCAATTTAAGCAGAACTATTATACGAATAATTTACATCAACAGCAACCACCACCAAGACCTAATGTACCGAAACCCCCAATTCCAATGGAAGTCGATGCTTCCATGCAATCCAAAAGAATTAATTATATGAACCGACCCGCACCGGACAACAGATTTTCAGGTGTTAGACCTTTGCCACAGTCTGTGCAAGTTAACCAAGCGCGGAAGGTTCAACGAATAAATCATATTGGAGTTGATCAATATGATACGAGAACCAATCAAAACGACACAAAAAACGAGACAGACATTAACGCAAGCGAATCGGAACTTCAATGTGAAGATGAGGAATTAGAAGACCTAGATGAATATCTGAAACAATTTGAAGTAGAAGATACACCAGATGAATATAAATATACTGAGTTTTCGGATGTTCATTTTTTAGATTAACGAATTCTACGTTACCATATTTTCTATGAAGGGACAGCAATGGTAAGGTATTTAAGTTTTTGATTGACACAGGGTCAAACAAAAACTATATTCAACCTGAATTGGTTAAAAACCCTATACATAACACAACAATATTTCAGGCAAACTCAGTTGGTGGGAAAGTTACTATTACCCATCACACTTTAATTAACTTATTTGGAGTACGATCACAGGATCTGAAATTTTTTTTATTACCTACATTGAAATCTTTCCACGGTATACTTGGTAACGATAGCCTAAAAACATTAAATGCAATTATTTATACATCTAAAAACTACATGATAATTAATGATTCTATAAAAGTAAGTATTAAACAACAGCAATCTGAATCTGTTAATAAACTAAGCATAAGATCAGGTCATTTGACGGATGAGCAGACAAAAAAATTAATAGAGTTATGTGAAAGATATTCGCCACTTTTTTCGGAACCGGGCGAAAAACTGACATACACGACTGTGGTTAAGGCAGAGATTCGGACGACGACTAATGACGCTGTTTATACGAGAAGTTATCCATACCCCATTTCAATGAAAGACGAAGTGGAGAAACAGATAAGAGAATTACTTGAGAATGGGATAATAAGACCATCAAGATCCCCGTATAATTCCCCTATAATAATAGTACCAAAGAAATGAGATGCTTCTAATGAAAAAAAATATCGAATGGTCATTGATTACAGAAAGCTGAATGCTGTCACCGTTCCTGATAGATATCCGATTCCGGAAATCAATGAAGTTCTCGCACAACTTGGGAGAAACAAATGGTTTTCAGTGATAGACTTGAAAAGCGGATTTCACCAAATACCGCTCAGAGAAAGCGACATCGAAAAGACGGTTTTTTTCGTTAATAATGGAAAATATGAGTTTGTATGCCTTCCATTCGGCTTGAAAAATGCCCCTGCCGTGTTCCAACGTGCATTAGATGACATGTTGAGAGACCACATCGGTAGGATATGTTTTGTCTACATAGACGACATAATAGTTTTCGGTAAAGATGAAGATTCGCATCTCAAAAATATTGAAACAATATTCAATACTTTATGTAGAGCGAATATGAAGGTGCAATTCCACAAGTGTGAGTTCATGAAGACGGAGGTTGAGTACTTGGTATTTCTTATCTCAACACAGGGTATAAGAACTGACCCGGGAAAAGTTAGTGCAATAAAAAATGTTGCACCACCCACTACGTTGAAAGAGCTCAGATCATTTCTGCGACTGTCAGGGTTTTATAGGCGATTCATAAAAGACTACGCAAGATTGGCAAAACCCCTGACCATCCTTTTAAGGGGTGAGGAGGGACGTATGTCAAAAAGAGAATCTGAAAAGGTTCCTGTCACACTAGATAACAACGCCCTAGAAGCTTTTAATAAAATAAAGAATTCTTTGGTTTCAGAGGAAGTAATTCTTTCATATCCTAATTTCGAAAAAGAATTTCATTTGACTACTGATGCATCTAATTATGCCATCGGCGCTGTTCTTGAACAGGAGGGAAAGCCCATTACATTCATATCAAGAACATTGAGTAAGTCCGAAGAACGCTACGCAACAAACGAAAAAGAGATGCTTGCGATAGTGTGGGCTCTTAGAACGTTAAGGAACTACCTTTATGGATCTGTCGCAATAAAGATATTTACGGACCATCAACCCTTAACGTATGCATTAGGAAGTAAAAACACAAACTATAAATTAAGAAGGTGGAAAGCCTTCCTAGAAGAACACAATTATGAAATTAAATATAAGCCAGGTAGCAGTAATGTGGTGGCAGACGCGTTATCTAGATCACCACAAGTCAACGAAGTGAATTCATTGACAGCTACACAACATAGTCATGGAAGTTCTGGTCAAAATCTAATCCAATTTACTGACTCACCTTTAAACGTTTTTAAAAATCAGATAATAATTTCAACAGGACAGTTACCTTTCTATAATTTCAGAATAATATTCCCAACATACCATAGACACGATATAGTAGACACAGAATATGACAGCAATAAACTGGTACAAATTTTGAAATCTTACTTAAACCCTTCAGTAACAAATGTAATCATGACTGATGACCGAATTCTAGGTAAAATACAAGAGATTTGGTCGTCACATTTTTGTAAATTCCGTGCGAAATACACCAGGACAATGGTTAGAGACTTGACAACGGACATTGAACAAGAGACGCAAATTATCAATGAACATAGACGTGCGCACAGAGACCCAAAAAAAAATAAAATCCAATTACTTAGAAAATATTATTTCCCTCAGATGCATGCAAAAATAAAGAAATTAGTGAAACAGTGTAAGATATGTTGTGAAAATAAATATGATCGTCACCCAAATAACATAGTTTTAGGGAAAACACCAATTCCGCATTACCTAGGCCAATACGTCCACATCGATATTTATCATACAAACAATAGAGTTATCCTTACAGCAATAGATAAATTTTCAAAGTATGCCCAGGCCAAAATAGTAAAATCTAGGGCAACAGAAGATATAAAATATCCCTTGCAGGAGCTACTTATGTCTTTTGGTACTCCGGAAAATGTTGTCATAGACAATGAAAAGTCTCTTAACTTAGCTTCAGTAACCTTTATGTTAGAGAATCAATTGGGCATTAAAATTTATAAAACGCCACCTTACACTAGTTCTGTAAATGGACAAGTGGAACGATTTCATTCCACCTTGACCGAAATAATGAGATGCATAAATGCAGAAAACGTTCATAATTCTTTTGAAGAACTTTTGATAAATTGCTTAAATAAATATAACCATTCGGTGCATTCTTCGATAAATAGAAAACCTATCGAAGTATTTTTTGGTAGAAACTCAGACCCTGCATTTTTAAAACAGGATATATTAAAAATTATACAGAGCTTGACAGAGAAACAGATGAAGGACTTAGACCATCATAACAAAAATAAAACTGAAAGAAGGATTTATAAAACTGGTGACAAAATCTTTGTAAGGAACAATAAAAGAATAGGGAACAAATTAACGCCAAGATACAGAATAGAAATAGTACAGGAGGACAGAGGAGGAACCGTTCTAACAACATCGAAACGTATAGTTCACAAAAATTTAATAAAAAACTAATATTTGTTTTTACAGCTCAATTTTGCAACTAATTGCAGCAGAAGTACAGATATTGGACTACACGAACGCCCAAATTGTAACAATTGAGACGGGTATGACTAAACTGGTAACCCGCGACTTTAAAATCATCCATGTAATAGACCTCGGCTCGTACGAAAAGGCAGTAGACCAATTGGATGCCGTAATAAGACAGGACATAGGGAAAAAGGACAGTAACTATCCATTTTTGTTACATCAAGTACAAGCTTTATATGCTTTACTTGCGGAATTGAGACCCAGACGTGAAACTAGATCAATAAACGCTTTGGGAGCTGTATGGAAGTGGGTAGCAGGTTCACCTGACCACGATGATTTTCAAATTGTTGCTGACAGAATGAGTAGGCTTTTGGAGAACAATGACAGACAGATTGTGATAAATAGGGCTATAGAAACAAGAATGCAAGAAATTACCAAGATAACCAATGGTATAATGAATAACATAGGATCAAATGATGCTTTTGAGCGGGAAATTGTTAAAGACATTGAAAGAAAACTAGAAATAATCAAGGAAGAACTTACCAATCTGGGTTATTCAATGTAGTGGGCGAAATCTGGTATTATAAATTCTTTCGTGTTGTCTGAGTACGAACTAAACGTAACTAAGAAGAATTTCGATGAGCATAATATGCCTTATGTGAATTTGGTTGAAGCCTTGGAGTTTGGTGAGGTAAAAATATGCTTAAATAAAACGACAATCCTTTACATTGTCGACTTGCCAATTATGGAAAGGGAAACGTGTAGAAGTTTATTTGTAAAATTAGTAAAAAATCGGAACATATCCATTAGGATTGATAATGAAAATTTTGTATTATGTAAAAACTCTCTCCTCGAGGTAAAATCCGCATGCACAATGTTTAATGATGTGGCTGTTTGCAGAAATCACAATTTAGAAAATATTACAGAATCGAGTTGTTTGCCGAGATTACTGAATGGCATGCCATCAAATTGTCCAACTTCCAACATTTACCCATGATAAAAGAAATTACACCAGGGCTAGTTCTATTAAACGGCCATAATGGATCAATATGGATAGAAAATAGAGAAGTGGATCTGCGTGGCACCTATATTATCAAATACCATAAGTCTACAATTACCATAAAGAAAAGAGCATATTCCAGTAAGGAAATGACTATGATGAAACCCCTACCAGCAGTGGTTAATGCACCAAACACTATTGCAAATTATGAAGAAATGCTATCCTTGGAAATGCTTAAGGATCTACATATCAACAACGCTGGCGAAATTAAAAAGCTAGCTACCAATTATAAAACCAGCATGGGAATGTTAGGAGCCCTAACGATGTTATTGATAGCTGGCCTAATATTGCACTTTATAAAAAGAAGAATTGGTTTCAATGTCAAAACTAATATCAAGCTGGAACATCCGGTTGAAGCATCAAATACTTATATTCAATACCCATCCAACGTGGACGCTGGAATTTAAGAGGGGAAGAGTTAACACGAAAAATGTTTTTCTATTTTATTTTTTGTCACATTAACCTGCTAATTTTGCTGACGTAAATGTCTGCACTTGTTCTGATTTTTTGTACCTACCTAAATTATCATTAAGCCAAACTGCAAGATTGCATTAAAATTGGAATAACAGAATTCCTTATAATTTTGCAGCTTGCCTTAATCAGCATTAATTAAAATACCAGTTCAGAAGAATTTTATTGTATTTTATTAAGAAAATTGGATTATTAAAATAAAGAAAATTGACAACGACAGTCAGTCGTAGTAAAGTACTCGAACAAAGTTGTTTTAATATAACCTAACTGGCGCCCAACGTAAAATTAAATAGTGTGTAAGTGTGAACCGGAGAACCCCAGTAAAGTGATGAAAAGGACATATTCTCGGTCACCAGCATTTTCTAATATAATTTTACAGAAATCCTATTAAAATTAAAATAAAATTTTTTTAAATAAATTAAAGAAAACGTTAAATAAAGTTTCCCTTTTTGAAATTAAATTAAATAAGTGCTAAAATAAAAGAACATTAAAAATAAATATTTTTTTTTCTAAATTAAAATAAAAGAACGTTAAATAAATTTTTTAAACTAAATAAAAGAAGTGCTAAAATAAGCAAAGAACATTAAAATAAAATTTTCTTAGTGAGTTGAAATAAAAAAAAACATTGAATAAAATTGTTTAAACTAAAGAACTGAAATAAAAGAAGAACATTAAAATTAAAAGCTTTTAAATAAATTAAGAGAAAACATTAAATGGAAAATTTTTTTTAAATAAATCAAAGTAAAGGAAAAACATTAAAATATAAAAAACATTGAAACACAACTTTAAAAATAAAATCATCAGAACCAACAGAAGAAAAAATCAACAGCATCAAAAAAAAATTTTTTTCTTAAAATCATCAGAACCAGCAGAAGAAAAAATCATCAACAAACAACATGAGGATGCAGATGACTATTTTGATGTAAGATTATGCAATAACATAATTATTTTAGTGTTAAGATTTTATAGTTTACATATTTTTAAATAATTTTGTGTTAAAACAGAAAATAAAGCTTTAAAAGTGAATTAAAAATTAGAAACTAGGTGTAGCGAGAAAAAACAAAATAAAACAATTAATGAAATAATTTTGTAATTTTACAAGTTTTCCTTTCAATATGGCAAACCCAAACAATTTGATAAGAGCACCGATTTTAAATAATCCTCCACCAAATTTAAAAAATCCTCCACCAAATTTAAACAATCCTCCACAACCTAATCAGGCTCAATTTGTTATAACAGCCGATATTGAAACAGGTATAGCAAACATAGTACGTAGAATACTAGTAGAGGAGCGAGCATTAGGAAAAGTAGAACCTAGGTTAATAGATCATGGTATAGACCGTAACAATTACTAAGCAGATTTGGACAAAATTCCAGACGTAGTGCGTTCGCTCAGAGAATTTTCCGGTAGCAGGACCGAGTTCAACTCTTGGAAAAAAAAGTACAGAAAGAATATTGAAAATTTATGAACCGTTAAAAGGCACGGCCAAATATTTCGGAATACTGAACGTAGTCCGAAATAAAATTATTACTCACATCGCGTTAGAAAGTTATAATACCCCATTAAATTGGGAATGTATTATAAAATGCCTAACAACACATTATGCAGATCAGAGAGATCTAGGCACTTTAGAATATCAACTTACATCTATGATACAAGGTACAAGTTCTGTACAAGAATTTTATAAAAAAATCTATAGTCATTTGTCCTTGATATTAAATAAAATATCATGCCTACAGGAAAGTCAAGAAGCTATTCAGTTGTTAACAAGGAATTATAGGAATAAAGCACTCGACACTTTTGTCAGAGGCTTACGGGGTGACTTACCCAGGCTTTTGGGAATAAGGGAACCTAAAGATTTGAACGAAGCACTACACTTATGCATGAAATTAGACAATCAACAGTTTAGGTCTCAATATGCTAACAGCGCAACAAGACATCAAGCACATACCCGTCGCAAAAACCTAGTAACTCCAGACAAAATCAAAATTTTTACCCACAGCTAGAACATATCCCTCAACCCGCTAGTTTTTACAGAACAGCATATCCTAATCAACCAGGCCTTAATTCATATCATGACCAAAGAAACAGATACCAAAACCAATTTAAGCAGAACTATTATACGAATAATTTACATCAACAGCAACCACCACCAAGACCTAATGTACCGAAACCCCCAATTCCAATGGAAGTCGATGCTTCCATGCAATCCAAAAGAATTAATTATATGAGCCGACCCGCACCGGACAACAGATTTTCAGGTGTTAGACCTTTGCCTCAGTCTGTGCAAGTTAACCAAGCGCGGAAGGTTCAACGAATAAATCATATTGGAGTTGATCAATATGATACGAGAACCAATCAAAACGACACAAAAAACGAGACAGACATTAACGCAAGCGAATCGGAACTTCAATGTGAAGATGAGGAATTAGAAGACCTAGATGAATATCTGAAACAATTTGAAGTAGAAGATACACCAGATGAATATAAATATACTGAGTTTTCGGATGTTCATTTTTTAGATTAACGAATTCTACGTTACCATATTTTCTATGAAGGGACAGCAATGGTAAGGTATTTAAGTTTTTGATTGACACAGGGTCAAACAAAAACTATATTCAACCTGAATTGGTTAAAAACCCTATACATAACACAACAATATATCAGGCAAACTCAGTTGGTGGGAAAGTTACTATTACCCATCACACTTTAATTAACTTATTGGGAGTACGATCACAGGATCTGAAATTTTTTTTATTACCTACATTGAAATCTTTCCACGGTATACTTGGTAACGATAGCCTACAAACATTAAATGCAATTATTTATACATCTAAAAACTACATGATAATTAATGATTCTATAAAAGTAAGTATTAAACAACAGCAATCTGAATCTGTTAATAAACTAAGCATAAGATCAGGTCATTTGACGGATGAGCAGACAAAAAAATTAATAGAGTTATGTGAAAGATATTCGCCACTTTTTTCGGAACCGGGCGAAAAACTGACATACACGACTGTGGTTAAGGCAGAGATTCGGACGACGACTAATGACGCTGTTTATACGAGAAGTTATCCATACCCCATTTCAATGAAAGATGAAGTGGAGAAACAGATAAGAGAATTACTTGAGAATGGGATAATAAGACGATCAAGATCCCCGTATAATTCCCCTATAATAATAGTACCAAAGAAATGAGATGCTTCTAATGAAAAAAAATATCGAATGGTCATTGATTACAGAAAGCTGAATGCTGTCACCGTTCCTGATAGATATCCGATTCCGGAAATCAATGAAGTTCTCGCACAACTTGGGAGAAACAAATGGTTTTCAGTGATAGACTTGAAAAGCGGATTTCACCAAATACCGCTCAGAGAAAGCGACATCGAAAAGACGGCTTTTTCCGATAATATTGGAAAATATGAGTTTGTACGCCTTCCATTCGGCTTGAAAAATGCCCCTGCCGTGTTCCAACGTGCATTAGATGACATGTTGAGAGACCACATCGGTAGGATATGTTTTGTCTACATAGACGACATAATAGTTTTCGGTAAAGATGAAGATTCGCATCTCAAAAATATTGAAACAATATTCAATACTTTATGTAGAGCGAATATGAAGGTGCAACTCCACAAGTGTGAGTTCATGAAGACGGAGGTTGAGTACTTGGGATTTCTTATCTCAACACAGGGTATAAGAACTGACCCGGGAAAAGTTAGTGCAATAAAAAATGTTGCACCACCCACTACGTTGAAAGAGCTCAGATCATTTCTGCGACTGTCAGGGTTTTATAGGCGATTCATAAAAGACTACGCAAGATTGGCAAAACCCCTGACCATCCTTTTAAGGGGTGAGGAGGGACGTATGTCAAAAAGAGAATCTGCAAAGGTTCCTGTCACACTAGATAACAACGCCCTAGAAGCTTTTAATAAAATAAAGAATTCTTTGGTTTCAGAGGAAGTAATTCTTTCATATCCTAATTTCGAAAAAGAATTTCATTTGACTACTGATGCATCTAATTATGCCATCGGCGCTGTTCTTGAACAGGAGGGAAAGCCCATTACATTCATATCAAGAACATTGAGTAAGTCCGAAGAACGCTACGCAACAAACGAAAAAGAGATGCTTGCGATAGTGTGGGCTCTTAGAACGTTAAGGAACTACCTTTATGGATCTGTCGCAATAAAGATATTTACGGACCATCAACCCTTAACGTATGCATTAGGAAGTAAAAACACAAACTATAAATTAAGAAGGTGGAAAGCCTTCCTAGAAGAACACAATTATGAAATTAAATATAAGCCAGGTAGCAGTAATGTGGTGGCAGACGCGTTATCTAGATCACCACAAGTCAACGAAGTGAATTCATTGACAGCTACACAACATAGTCATGGAAGTTCTGGTCAAAATCTAATCCAATTTACTGACTCACCTTTAAACGTTTTTAAAAATCAGATAATAATTTCAACAGGACAGTTACCTTTCTATAATTTCAGAATAATATTCCCAACATACCATAGACACGATATAGTAGACACAGAATATGACAGCAATAAACTGGTACAAATTTTGAAATCTTACTTAAACCCTTCAGTAACAAATGTAATCATGACTGATGACCGAATTCTAGGTAAAATACAAGAGATTTGGTCGTCACATTTTTGTAAATTCCGTGCGAAATACACCAGGACAATGGTTAGAGACTTGACAACGGACATTGAACAAGAGACGCAAATTATCAATGAACATAGACGTGCGCACAGAGACCCAAAAAAAATAAAATCCAATTACTTAGAAAATATTATTTCCCTCAGATGCATGCAAAAATAAAGAAATTAGTGAAACAGTGTAAGATATGTTGTGAAAATAAATATGATCGTCACCCAAATAACATAGTTTTAGGGAAAACACCAATTCCGCATTACCTAGGCCAATACGTCCACATCGATATTTATCATACAACCAATAGAGTTATCCTTACAGCAATAGATAAATTTTCAAAGTATGCCCAGGCCAAAATAATAAAATCTAGGGCAACAGAAGATATAAAATATCCCTTGCAGGAGCTACTTATGTCTTTTGGTACTCCGGAAAATGTTGTCATAGACAATGAAAAGTCTCTTAACTTAGCTTCAGTAACCTTTATGTTAGAGAATCAATTGGGCATTAAAATTTATAAAACGCCACCTTACACTAGTTCTGTAAATGGACAAGTGGAACGATTTCATTCCACCTTGACCGAAATAATGAGATGCATAAATGCAGAAAACGTTCATAATTCTTTTGAAGAACTTTTGATAAATTGCTTAAATAAATATAACCATTCGGTGCATTCTTCGATAAATAGAAAACCTATCGAAGTATTTTTTGGTAGAAACTCAGACCCTGCATTTTTAAAACAGGATAGATTAAAAATTATACAGAGCTTGACAGAGAAACAGATGAAGGACTTAGACCATCATAACAAAAATAAAACTGAAAGAAGGATTTATAAAACTGGTGACAAAATCTTTGTAAGGAACAATAAAAGAATAGGGAACAAATTAACGCCAAGATACAGAATAGAAATAGTACAGGAGGACAGAGGAGGAACCGTTCTAACAACATCGAAACGTATAGTTCACAAAAATTTAATAAAAAACTAATATTTGTTTTTACAGCTCAATTTTGCAACTAATTGCAGCAGAAGTACAGATATTGGACTACACGAACGCCCAAATTGTAACAATTGAGACGGGTATGACTAAACTGGTAACCGGCGACTTTAAAATCATCCATGTAATAGACCTCGGCTCGTACGAAAAGGCAGTAGACCAATTGGATGCCGTAATAAGACAGGACATAGGGAAAAAGGACAGTAACTATCCATTTTTGTTACATCAAGTACAAGCTTTATATGCTTTACTTGCGGAATTGAGACCCAGACGTGAAACTAGATCAATAAACGCTTTGGGAGCTGTATGGAAGTGGGTAGCAGGTTCACCTGACCACGATGATTTTCAAATTGTTGCTGACAGAATGAGTAGGCTTTTGGAGAACAATGACAGACAGATTGTGATAAATAGGGCTATAGAAACAAGAATGCAAGAAATTACCAAGATAACCAATGGTATAATGAATAACATAGGATCAAATGATGCTTTTGAGCGGGAAATTGTTAAAGACATTGAAAGAAAACTAGAAATAATCAAGGAAGAACTTACCAATCTGGGTTATTCAATGTAGTGGGCGAAATCTGGTATTATAAATTCTTTCGTGTTGTCTGAGTACGAACTAAACGTAACTAAGAAGAATTTCGATGAGCATAATATGCCTCATGTGAATTTGGTTGAAGCCTTGGAGTTTGGTGAGGTAAAAATATGCTTAAATAAAACGACAATCCTTTACATTGTCGACTTGCCAATTATGGAAAGGGAAACGTGTAGAAGTTTATTTGTAAAATCAGTAAAAAATCGGAACATATCCATTAGGATTGATAATGAAAATTTTGTATTATGTAAAAACTCTCTCCTCGAGGTAAAATCCGCATGGACAATGTTTAATGATGTGGCTGTTTGCAGAAATCACAATTTAGAAAATATTACAGAATCGAGTTGTTTGCCGAGATTACTGAATGGCATGCCATCAAATTGTCCAACTTCCAACATTTACCCATGATAAAAGAAATTACACCAGGGCTAGTTCTATTAAACGGCCATAATGGATCAATATGGATAGAAAATAGAGAAGTGGATCTGCGTGGCACCTATATTATCAAATACCATAACTCTACAATTACCATAAAGAAAAGAGCATATTCCAGTAAGGAAATGACTATGATGAAACCCCTACCAGCAGTGGTTAATGCACCAAACACTATTGCAAATTATGAAGAAATTCTATCCTTGGAAATGCTTAAGGATCTACATATCAACAACGCTGGCGAAATTAAAAAGCTAGCTACCAATTATAAAACCAGCATGGGAATGTTAGGAGCCCTAACGATGGTATTGATAGGTGGCCTAATATTGCACTTTATAAAAAGAAGAATTGGTTTCAATGTCAAAACTAATATCAAGCTGGAACATCCGGTTGAAGCATCAAATACTTATATTCAATACCCATCCAACGTGGACGCTGGAATTTAAGAGGGGAAGAGTTAACACGAAAAATGTTTTTCTATTTTATTTTTTGTCATATTAACCTGCTAATTTTGCTGACGTAAATGTCTGCACTTGTTCTGATTTTTTGTACCTACCTAAATTATCATTAAGCCAAACTGCAAGATGGCATTAAAATTGGAATAACAGAATTCCTTATAATTTTGCAGCTTGCCTTAATCAGCATTAATTAAAATACCAGTTCAGAAGAATTTTATTGTATTTTATTAATAAAATTGGATTATTAAAATAAAGAAAATTGACAACGACAGTCAGTCGTAGTAAAGTACTCGAACAAAGTTGTTTTAATATAACTTAACTGGCGCCCAACGTAAAATTAAATAGTGTGTAAGTGTGAACCGGAGAACCCCAGTAAAGTGATGAAAAGGACATATTCTCGGTCACCAGCATTTTCTAATATAATTTTACAGAAATCCTATTAAAATTAAAATAAAATTTTTTTAAATAAATTAAAGAAAACGTTAAATAAAGTTTCCCTTTTTGAAATTAAATTAAATAAGTGCTAAAATAAAAGCACATTAAAAATAAATATTTTTTTTTATAAATTAAAATAAAAGAACGTTAAATAAATTTTTTAAACTAAATAAAAGAATTGCTAAAATAAGCAAAGAACATTAAAATAAAATTTTCTTAGTGAGTTGAAATAAAAGAAAACATTGAATAAAATTGTTTAAACTAAAGAACTGAAATAAAAGAAGAACATTAAAATTAAAAGCTTTTAAATAAATTAAGAGAAAACATTAAATGGAAAATTTTTTTTAAATAAATCAAAGTAAAGGAAAAACATTAAAATATAAAAAACATTGAAACACAACTTTAAAAATAAAATCATCAGAACCAACAGAAGAAAAAATCAACAGCATCAAAAAAAATTTTTTTCTTAAAATCATCAGAACCAGCAGAACAAAAAATAATCAACAAACAACATGAGGATGCAGATGACTATTTTGATGTAAGATTATGCAATAACATAATTATTTTAGTGTTAAGATTTTATAGTTTACATATTTTTAAATAATTTTGTGTTAAAACAGAAAATAAAGCTTTAAAAGTGAATTAAAAATTAGAAACTAGGTGTAGCGAGAAAAAACAAAATAAAACAATTAATGAAATAATTTTGTAATTTTACAAGTTTTCCTTTCAATATGGCAAACCCAAACAATTTGATAAGAGCACCGATTTTAAATAATCCTCCACCAAATTTAAAAAATCCTCCACCAAATTTAAACAATCCTCCACAACCTAATCAGGCTCAATTTGTTATAACAGCCGATATTGAAACAGGTATAGCAAACATAGTACGTAGAATACTAGTAGAGGAGCGAGCATTAGGAAAAGTAGAACCTAGGTTAATAGATCATGGTATAGACCGTAACAATGACTTAGCAGATTTGGACAAAATTCCAGACGTAGTGCGTTCGCTCAGAGAATTTTCCGGTAGCAGGACCGAGTTCAACTCTTGGAAAAAAAAGTACAGAAAGAATATTGAAAATTTATGAACCGTTAAAAGGCACGGCCAAATATTTCGGAATACTGAACGTAGTCCGAAATAAAATTATTACTGACATCGCGTTAGAAAGTTATAATACCCCATTAAATTGGGAATGTATTATAAAATGCCTAACAACACATTATGCAGATCAGAGAGATCTAGGCACTTTAGAATATCAACTTACATCTATGATACAAGGTACAAGTTCTGTACAAGAATTTTATAAAAAAATCTATAGTCATTTGTCCTTGATATTAAATAAAATATCATGCCTACAGGAAAGTCAAGAAGCTATTCAGTTGTTAACAAGGAATTATAGGAATAAAGCACTCGACACTTTTGTCAGAGGCTTACGGGGTGACTTACCCAGGCTTTTGGGAATAAGGGAACCTAAAGATTTGAACGAAGCACTACACTTATGCATGAAATTAGACAATCAACAGTTTAGGTCTCAATATGCTAACAGCGCAACAAGACATCAAGCACATACCCGTCGCAAAAACCTAGTAACTCCAGACAAAATCAAAATTTTTACCCACAGCTAGAACATATCCCTCAACCCGCTAGTTTTTACAGAACAGCATATCCTAATCAACCAGGCCTTAATTCATATCATGACCAAAGAAACAGATACCAAAACCAATTTAAGCAGAACTATTATACGAATAATTTACATCAACAGCAACCACCACCAAGACCTAATGTACCGAAACCCCCAATTCCAATGGAAGTCGATGCTTCCATGCAATCCAAAAGAATTAATTATATGAACCGACCCGCACCGGACAACAGATTTTCAGGTGTTAGACCTTTGCCTCAGTCTGTGCAAGTTAACCAAGCGCGGAAGGTTCAACGAATAAATCATATTGGAGTTGATCAATATGATACGAGAACCAATCAAAACGACACAAAAACCGAGACAGACATTAACGCAAGTGAATCGGAACTTCAATGTGAAGATGAGGAATTAGAAGACCTAGATGAATATCTGAAACAATTTGAAGTAGAAGATACACCAGATGAATATAAATATACTGAGCTTTCGGATGTTCATTTTTTAGATTAACGAATTCTACGTTACCATATTTTCTATGAAGGGACAGCAATGGTAAGGTATTTAAGTTTTTGATTGACACAGGGTCAAACAAAAACTATATTCAACCTGAATTGGTTAAAAACCCTATACATAACACAACAATATTTCAGGCAAACTCAGTTGGTGGGAAAGTTACTATTACCCATCACACTTTAATTAACTTATTGGGAGTACGATCACAGGATCTGAAATTTTTTTTATTACCTACATTGAAATCTTTCCACGGTATACTTGGTAACGATAGCCTAAAAACATTAAATGCAATTATTTATACATCTAAAAACTACATGATAATTAATGATTCTTTAAAAGTAAGTATTAAACAACAGCAATCTGAATCTGTTAATAAACTAAGCATAAGATCAGGTCATTTGACGGATGAGCAGACAAAAAAATTAATAGAGTTATGTGAAAGATATTCGCCACTTTTTTCGGAACCGGGCGAAAAACTGACATACACGACTGTGGTTAAGGCAGAGATTCGGACGACGACTAATGACGCTGTTTATACGAGAAGTTATCCATACCCCATTTCAATGAAAGATGAAGTGGAGAAACAGATAAGAGAATTACTTGAGAATGGGATAATAAGACCATCAAGATCCCCGTATAATTCCCCTATAATAATAGTACCAAAGAAATGAGATGCTTCTAATGAAAAAAAATATCGAATGGTCATTGATTACAGAAAGCTGAATGCTGTCACCGTTCCTGATAGATATCCGATTCCGGAAATCAATGAAGTTCTCGCACAACTTGGGAGAAACAAATGGTTTTCAGTGATAGACTTGAAAAGCGGATTTCACCAAATACCGCTCAGAGAAAGCGACATCGAAAAGACGGCTTTTTCCGTTAATAATGGAAAATATGAGTTTGTACGCCTTCCATTCGGCTTGAAAAATGCCCCTGCCGTGTTCCAACGTGCATTAGATGACATGTTGAGAGACCACATCGGTAGGATATGTTTTGTCTACATAGACGACATAATAGTTTTCGGTAAAGATGAAGATTCGCATCTCAAAAATATTGAAACAATATTCAATACTTTATGTAGAGCGAATATGAAGGTGCAACTCCACAAGTGTGAGTTCATGAAGACGGAGGTTGAGTACTTGGGATTTCTTATCTCAACACAGGGTATAAGAACTGACCCGGGAAAAGTTAGTGCAATAAAAAATGTTGCACCACCCACTACGTTGAAAGAGCTCAGATCATTTCTGCGACTGTCAGGGTTTTATAGGCGATTCATAAAAGACTACGCAAGATTGGCAAAACCCCTGACCATCCTTTTAAGGGGTGAGGAGGGACGTATGTCAAAAAGAGAATCTGAAAAGGTTCCTGTCACACTAGATAACAACGCCCTAGAAGCTTTTAATAAAATAAAGAATTCTTTGGTTTCAGAGGAAGTAATTCTTTCATATCCTAATTTCGGAAAAGAATTTTATTTGACTACTGATGCATCTAATTATGCCATCGGCGCTGTTCTTGAACAGGAGGGAAAGCCCATTACATTCATATCAAGAACATTGAGTAAGTCCGAAGAACGCTACGCAACAAACGAAAAAGAGATGCTTGCGATAGTGTGGGCTCTTAGAACGTTAAGGAACTACCTTTATGGATCTGTCGCAATAAAGATATTTACGGACCATCAACGCTTAACGTATGCATTAGGAAGTAAAAACACAAACTATAAATTAAGAAGGTGGAAAGCCTTCCTAGAAGAACACAATTATGAAATTAAATATAAGCCAGGTAGCAGTAATGTGGTGGCAGACGCGTTATCTAGATCACCACAAGTCAACGAAGTGAATTCATTGACAGCTACACAACATAGTCATGGAAGTTCTGGTCAAAATCTAATCCAATTTACTGACTCACCTTTAAACGTTTTTAAAAATCAGATAATAATTTCAACAGGACAGTTACCTTTCTATAATTTCAGAATAATATTCCCAACATACCATAGACACGATATAGTAGACAGAGAATATGACAGCAATAAACTGGTACAAATTTTGAAATCTTACTTAAACCCTTCAGTAACAAATGTAATCATGACTGATGACCGAATTCTAGGTAAAATACAAGAGATTTGGTCGTCACATTTTTGTAAATTCCGTGCGAAATACACCAGGACAATGGTTAGAGACTTGACAACGGACATTGAACAAGAGACGCAAATTATCAATGAACATAGACGTGCGCACAGAGACCCAAAAAAAATAAAATCCAATTACTTAGAAAATATTATTTCCCTCAGATGCATGCAAAAATAAAGAAATTAGTGAAACAGTGTAAGATATGTTGTGAAAATAAATATGATCGTCACCCAAATAACATAGTTTTAGGGAAAACACCAATTCCGCATTACCCAGGCCAATACGTCCACATCGATATTTATCATACAAACAATAGAGTTATCCTTACAGCAATAGATAAATTTTCAAAGTATGCCCAGGCCAAAATAGTAAAATCTAGGGCAACAGAAGATATAAAATATCCCTTGCAGGAGCTACTTATGTCTTTTGGTACTCCGGAAAATGTTGTCATAGACAATGAAAAGTCTCTTAACTTAGCTTCAGTAACCTTTATGTTAGAGAATCAATTGGGCATTAAAATTTATAAAACGCCACCTTACACTAGTTCTGTAAATGGACAAGTGGAACGATTTCATTCCACCTTGACCGAAATAATGAGATGCATAAATGCAGAAAACGTTCATAATTCTTTTGAAGAACTTTTGATAAATTGCTTAAATAAATATAACCATTCGGTGCATTCTTCGATAAATAGAAAACCTATCGAAGTATTTTTTGGTAGAAACTCAGACCCTGCATCTTTAAAACAGGATAGATTAAAAATTATACAGAGCTTGACAGAGAAACAGATGAAGGACTTAGACCATCATAACAAAAATAAAACTGAAAGAAGGATTTATAAAACTGGTGACAAAATCTTTGTAAGGAACAATAAAAGAATAGGGAACAAATTAACGCCAAGATACAGAATAGAAATAGTACAGGAGGACAGAGGAGGAACCGTTCTAACAACATCGAAACGTATAGTTCACAAAAATTTAATAAAAAACTAATATTTGTTTTTACAGCTCAATTTTGCAACTAATTGCAGCAGAAGTACAGATATTGGACTACACGAACGCCCAAATTGTAACAATTGAGACGGGTATGACTAAACTGGTAACCGGCGACTTTAAAATCATCCATGTAATAGACCTCGGCTCGTACGAAAAGGCAGTAGACCAATTGGATGCCGTAATAAGACAGGACATAGGGAAAAAAGACAGTAACTATCCATTTTTGTTACATCAAGTACAAGCTTTATATGCTTTACTTGCGGAATTGAGACCCAGACGTGAAACTAGATCAATAAACGCTTTGGGAGCTGTATGGAAGTGGGTAGCAGGTTCACCTGACCACGATGATTTTCAAATTGTTGCTGACAGAATGAGTAGGCTTTTGGAGAACAATGACAGACAGATTGTGATAAATAGGGCTATAGAAACAAGAATGCAAGAAATTACCAAGATAACCAATGGTATAATGAATAACATAGGATCAAATGATGTTTTGAGCGGGAAATTGTTAAAGACATTGAAAGAAAACTAGAAATAATCAAGGAAGAACTTACCAATCTGGGTTATTCAATGTAGTGGGCGAAATCTGGTATTATAAATTCTTTCGTGTTGTCTGAGTACGAACTAAACGTAACTAAGAAGAATTTCGATGAGCATAATATGCCTTATGTGAATTTGGTTGAAGCCTTGGAGTTTGGTGAGGTAAAAATATGCTTAAATAAAACGACAATCCTTTACATTGTCGACTTGCCAATTATGGAAAGGGAAACGTGTAGAAGTTTATTTGTAAAATTAGTAAAAAATCGGAACATATCCATTAGGATTGATAATGAAAATTTTGTATTATGTAAAAACTCTCTCCTCGAGGTAAAATCCGCATGCACAATGTTTAATGATGTGGCTGTTTGCAGAAATCACAATTTAGAAAATATTACAGAATCGAGTTGTTTGCCGAGATTACTGAATGGCATGCCATCAAATTGTCCAACTTCCAACATTTACCCATGATAAAAGAAATTACACCAGGGCTAGTTCTATTAAACGGCCATAATGGATCAATATGGATAGAAAATAGAGAAGTGGATCTGCGTGGCACCTATATTATCAAATACCATAAGTCTACAATTACCATAAAGAAAAGAGCATATTCCAGTAAGGAAATGACTATGATGAAACCCCTACCAGCAGTGGTTAATGCACCAAACACTATTGCAAATTATGAAGAAATGCTATCCTTGGAAATGCTTAAGGATCTACATATCAACAACGCTGGCGAAATTAAAAAGCTAGCTACCAATTATAAAACCAGCATGGGAATGTTAGGAGCCCTAACGATGTTATTGATAGGTGGCCTAATATTGCACTTTATAAAAAGAAGAATTGGTTTCAATGTCAAAACTAATATCAAGCTGGAACATCCGGTTGAAGCATCAACTACTTATATTCAATACCCATCCAACGTGGACGCTGGAATTTAAGAGGGGAAGAGTTAACACGAAAAATGTTTTTCTATTTTATTTTTTGTCACATTAACCTGCTAATTTTGCTGACGTAAATGTCTGCACTTGTTCTGATTTTTTGTACCTACCTAAATTATCATTAAGCCAAACTGCAAGATTGCATTAAAATTGGAATAACAGAATTCCTTATAATTTTGCAGCTTGCCTTAATCAGCATTAATTAAAATACCAGTTCAGAAGAATTTTATTGTATTTTATTAAGAAAATTGGATTATTAAAATAAAGAAAATTGACAACGACAGTCAGTCGTAGTAAAGTACTCGAACAAAGTTGTTTTAATATAACCTAACTGGCGCCCAACGTAAAATTAAATAGTGTGTAAGTGTGAACCGGAGAACCAGCATTTTCTAATATAATTTTACAGAAATCCTATTAAAATTAAAATAAAATTTTTTTAAATAAATTAAAGAAAACGTTAAATAAAGTTTCCCTTTTTGAAATTAAATTAAATAAGTGCTAAAATAAAAGAACATTAAAAATAAATATTTTTTTTCTAAATTAAAATAAAAGAACGTTAAATAAATTTTTTAAACTAAATAAAAGAAGTGCTAAAATAAGCAAAGAACATTAAAATAAAATTTTCTTAGTGAGTTGAAATAAAAAAAAACATTGAATAAAATTGTTTAAACTAAAGAACTGAAATAAAAGAAGAACATTAAAATTAAAAGCTTTTAAATAAATTAAGAGAAAACATTAAATGGAAAATTTTTTTTAAATAAATCAAAGTAAAGGAAAAACATTAAAATATAAAAAACATTGAAACACAACTTTAAAAATAAAATCATCAGAACCAACAGAAGAAAAAATCAACAGCATCAAAAAAAAATTTTTTTCTTAAAATCATCAGAACCAGCAGAAGAAAAAATCATCAACAAACAACATGAGGATGCAGATGACTATTTTGATGTAAGATTATGCAATAACATAATTATTTTAGTGTTAAGATTTTATAGTTTACATATTTTTAAATAATTTTGTGTTAAAACAGAAAATAAAGCTTTAAAAGTGAATTAAAAATTAGAAACTAGGTGTAGCGAGAAAAAACAAAATAAAACAATTAATGAAATAATTTTGTAATTTTACAAGTTTTCCTTTCAATATGGCAAACCCAAACAATTTGATAAGAGCACCGATTTTAAATAATCCTCCACCAAATTTAAAAAATCCTCCACCAAATTTAAACAATCCTCCACAACCTAATCAGGCTCAATTTGTTATAACAGCCGATATTGAAACAGGTATAGCAAACATAGTACGTAGAATACTAGTAGAGGAGCGAGCATTAGGAAAAGTAGAACCTAGGTTAATAGATCATGGTATAGACCGTAACAATTACTAAGCAGATTTGGACAAAATTCCAGACGTAGTGCGTTCGCTCAGAGAATTTTCCGGTAGCAGGACCGAGTTCAACTCTTGGAAAAAAAAAGTACAGAAAGAATATTGAAAATTTATGAACCGTTAAAAGGCACGGCCAAATATTTCGGAATACTGAACGTAGTCCGAAATAAAATTATTACTCACATCGCGTTAGAAAGTTATAATACCCCATTAAATTGGGAATGTATTATAAAATGCCTAACAACACATTATGCAGATCAGAGAGATCTAGGCACTTTAGAATATCAACTTACATCTATGATACAAGGTACAAGTTCTGTACAAGAATTTTATAAAAAAATCTAGTCATTTGTCATTGATATTAAATAAAATATCATGCCTACAGGAAAGTCAAGAAGCTATTCAGTTGTTAACAAGGAATTATAGGAATAAAGCACTCGACACTTTTGTCAGAGGCTTACGGGGTGACTTACCCAGGCTTTTGGGAATAAGGGAACCTAAAGATTTGAACGAAGCCCTACACTTATGCATGAAATTAGACAATCAACAGTTTAGGTCTCAATATGCTAACAGCGCAACAAGACATCAAGCACATATCCCGTCGCAAAAACCTAGTAACTCCAGACAAAATCAAAATTTTTACCCACAGCTAGAACATATCCCTCAACCCGCTAGTTTTTACAGAACAGCATATCCTAATCAACCAGGCCTTAATTCATATCATGACCAAAGAAACAGATACCAAAACCAATTTAAGCAGAACTATTATACGAATAATTTACATCAACAGCAACCACCACCAAGACCTAATGTACCGAAACCCCCAATTCCAATGGAAGTCGATGCTTCCATGCAATCCAAAAGAATTAATTATATGAGCCGACCCGCACCGGACAACAGATTTTCAGGTGTTAGACCTTTGCCTCAGTCTGTGCAAGTTAACCAAGCGCGGAAGGTTCAACGAATAAATCATATTGGAGTTGATCAATATGATACGAGAACCAATCAAAACGACACAAAAACCGACAGACATTAACGCAAGTGAATCGGAACTTCAATGTGAAGATGAGGAATTAGAAGACCTAGATGAATATCTGAAACAATTTGAAGTAGAAGATACACCAGATGAATATAAATATACTGAGTTTTCGGATGTTCATTTTTTAGATTAACGAATTCTACGTTACCATATTTTCTATGAAGGGACAGCAATGGTAAGGTATTTAAGTTTTTGATTGACACAGGGTCAAACAAAAACTATATTCAACCTGAATTGGTTAAAAACCCTATACATAACACAACAATATTTCAGGCAAACTCAATTGGTGGGAAAGTTACTATTACCCATCACACTTTAATTAACTTATTTGGAGTACGATCATAGGATCTGAAATTTTTTTTATTACCTACATTGAAATCTTTCCACGGTATACTTGGTAACGATAGCCTAAAAACATTAAATGCAATTATTTATACATCTAAAAACTACATGATAATTAATGATTCTATAAAATTAAGTATTAAACAACAGCAATCTGAATCTGTTAATAAACTATGCATAAGATCAGGTCATTTGACGGATGAGCAGACAAAAAAATTAATAGAGTTATGTGAAAGATATTCGCCACTTTTTTCGGAACCGGGCGAAAAACTGACATACACGACTGTGGTTAATTCAGAGATTCGGACGACGACTAATGACGCTGTTTATACGAGAAGTTATCCATACCCCATTTCAATGAAAGACGAAGTGGAGAAACAGATAAGAGAATTACTTGAGAATGGGATAATAAGACCATCAAGATCCCCGTATAATTCCCCTATAATAATAGTACCAAAGAAATGAGATGCTTGTAATGAAAAAAAATATCGAATGGTCATTGATTACAGAAAGCTGAATGCTGTCACCGTTCCTGATAGATATCCGATTCCGGAAATCAATGAAGTTCTCGCACAACTTGGGAGAAACAAATGGTTTTCAGTGATAGACTTGAAAAGCGGATTTCACCAAATACCGCTCAGAGAAAGCGACATCGAAAAGACGGCTTTTTCCGTTAATAATGGAAAATATGAGTTTGTACGCCTTCCATTCGGCTTGAAAAATGCCCCTGCCGTGTTCCAACGTGCATTAGATGACATGTTGAGAGACCACGTCGGTAGGATATGTTTTGTCTACATAGACGACATAATAGTTTTCGGTAAAGATAAAGATTCGCATCTCAAAAATATTGAAACAGTATTCAATACTTTATGTAGAGCGAATATGAAGGTGCAACTCCACAAGTGTGAGTTCATGAAGACGGAGGTTGAGTACTTGGGATTTCTTATCTCAACACAGGGTATAAGAACTGACCCGGGAAAAGTTAGTGCAATAAAAAATGTTGCACCACCCACTACGTTGAAAGAGCTCAGATCATTTCTGCGACTGTCAGGGTTTTATAGGCGATTCATAAAAGACTACGCAAGATTGGCAAAACCCCTGACCATCCTTTTAAGGGGTGAGGAGGGACGTATGTCAAAAAGAGAATCTGAAAAGGTTCCTGTCACACTAGATAACAACGCCCTAGAAGCTTTTAATAAAATAAAGAATTCTTTGGTTTCAGAGGAAGTAATTCTTTCATATCCTAATTTCGAAAAAGAATTTCATTTGACTACTGATGCATCTAATTATGCCATCGGCGCTGTTCTTGAACTGGAGGGAAAGCCCATTACATTCATATCAAGAACATTGAGTAAGTCCGAAGAACGCTACGCAACAAACGAAAAAGAGATGCTTGCGATAGTGTGGGCTCTTAGAACGTTAAGGAACTACCTTTATGGATCTGTCGCAATAAAGATATTTACGGACCATCAACCCTTAACGTATGCATTAGGAAGTAAAAACACAAACTATAAATTAAGAAGGTGGAAAGCCTTCCTAGAAGAATACAATTATGAAATTAAATATAAACCAGGTAGCAGTAATGTGGTGGTAGACGCGTTATCTAGATCACCACAAGTCAACGAAGTGATTTCATTGACAGCTACACAACATAGTCATGGAAGTTCTGGTCAAAATCGAATCCAATTTACTGACTCACCTTTAAACGTTTTTAAAAATCAGATAATAATTTCAACAGGACAGTTACCTTTCTATAATTTCAGAATAATATTCCCAACATACCATAGACACGATATAGTAGACACAGAATATGACAGCAATAAACTGGTACAAATTTTGAAATCTTACTTAAACCCTTCAGTAACAAATGTAATCATGACTGATGACCGAATTCTAGGTAAAATACAAGAGATTTGGTCGTCACATTTTTGTAAATTCCGTGCGAAATACACCAGGACAATGGTTAGAGACTTGACAACGGACATTGAACAAGAGACGCAAATTATCAATGAACATAGACGTGCGCACAGAGACCCAAAAAAAAAAATAAAATCCAATTACTTAGAAAATATTGTTTCCCTCAGATGCATGCAAAAATAAAGAAATTAGTGAAACAGTGTAAGATATGTTGTGAAAATAAATATGATCGTCACCCAAATAACATAGTTTTAGGGAAAACACCAATTCCGCATTACCCAGGCCAATACGTCCACATCGATATTTATCATACAAACAATAGAGTTATCCTTACAGCAATAGATAAATTTTCAAAGTATGCCCAGGCCAAAATAGTAAAATCTAGGGCAACAGAAGATATAAAATATCCCTTGCAGGAGCTACTTATGTCTTTTGGTACTCCGGAAAATGTTGTCATAGACAATGAAAAGTCTCTTAACTTAGCTTCAGTAACCTTTATGTTAGAGAATCAATTGGGCATTAAAATTTATAAAACGCCACCTTACACTAGTTCTGTAAATGGACAAGTGGAACGATTTCATTCCACCTTGACCGAAATAATGAGATGCAGAAAACGTTCATAATTCTTTTGAAGAACTTTTGATAAATTGCTTAAATAAATATAACCATTCGGTGCATTCTTCGATAAATAGAAAACCTATCGAAGTATTTTTTGGTAGAAACTCAGACCCTGCATCTTTAAAACAGGATAGATTAAAAATTATACAGAGCTTGACAGAGAAACAGATGAAGGACTTAGACCATCATAACAAAAATAAAACTGAAAGGACTTATAAAACTGGTGACAAAATCTTTGTAAGGAACAATAAAAGAATAGGGAACAAATTAACGCCAAGATATAGAATAGAAATAGTACAGGAGGACAGAGGAGGAACCGTTCTAACAACATCGAAACGTATAGTTCACAAAAATTTTATAAAAAACTAATATTTGTTTTTACAGCTCAATTTTGCAACTAATTGCAGCAGAAGTACAGATATTGGACTACACGAACGCCCAAATTGTAACAATTGAGACGAGTATGACTAAACTGGTAACCGGCGACTTTAAAATCATCCATGTAATAGACCTCGGCTCGTACGAAAAGGCAGTAGACCAATTGGATGCCGTAATAAGACAGGACATAGGGAAAAAGGACAGTAACTATCCATTTTTGTTACATCAAGTACAAGCTTTATATGCTTTACTTGCGGAATTGAGACCCGGACGTGAAACTAGATCAATAAACGCTTTGGGAGCTGTATGGAAGTGGGTAGCAGGTTCACCTGACCACGATGATTTTCAAATTGTTGCTGACAGAATGAGTAGGGTTTTGGAGAACAATGACAGACAGATTGTGATAAATAGGGCTATAGAAACAAGAATGCAAGAAATTACCAAGATAACCAATGGTATAATGAATAACATAGGATCAAATGATGCTTTTGAGCGGGAAATTGTTAGACATTGAAAGAAAACTAGAAATAATCAATGAAGAACTTACCAATCTGGGTTATTCAATGCAGTGGGCGAAATCTGGTATTATAAATTCTTTCGTGTTGTCTGAGTACGAACTAAACGTAACTAAGAAGAATTTCGATGAGCATAATATGCCTTATGTGAATTTGGTTGAAGCCTTGGAGTTTGGTGAGGTAAAAATATGCTTAAATAAAACGACAATCCTTTACATTGTCGACTTGCCAATTATGGAAAGGGAAACGTGTAGAAGTTTATTTGTAAAATCAGTAAAAAATCGGAACATATCCATTAGGGTTGATAATGAAAATTTTGTATTATGTAAAAACTCTCTCCTCGAGGTAAAATCCGCATGCACAATGTTTAATGATGTGGCTGTTTGCAGAAATCACAATTTAGAAAATATTACAGAATCGAGTTGTTTGCCGAGATTACTGAATGGCATGCCATCAAATTGTCCAACTTCCAACATTTACCCATGATAAAAGAGATTACACCAGGGCTAGTTCTATTAAACGGCCATAATGGATCAATATGGATAGAAAATAAAGAAGTGGATCTGCGTGGCACCTATATTATCAAATACCATAAATCTACAATTACCATAAAGAAAAGAGCATATTCCAGTAAGGAAATGACTATGATGAAACCCCTACCAGCAGTGCTTAATGCACCAAACACTATTGCAAATTATGAAGAAATGCTATCCTTGGAAATGCTTAAGGATCTACATATCAACAAAGCTGGCGAAATTAAAAAGCTAGCTACCAATTATAAAACCAGCATGGGAATGTTAGGAGCCCTAACGATGGTATTGACAGGTGGCCTAATATTGCACTTTATAAAAAGAAGAATTGGTTTCAATGTCAAAACTAATATCAAGCTGGAGCATCCGGTTGAAGCATCAAATACTTATATTCAATACCCATCCAACGTGGACGCTGGAATTTAAGAGGGGAAAAGTTAACACGAAAAATGTTTTTCTATTTTATTTTTTGTCATATTAACCTGCTAATTTTGCTGACGTAAATGTCTGCACTTGTTCTGATTTTTTGTACCTACCTAAATTATCATTAAGCCAAACTGCAAGATTGCATTAAAATTGGAATAACAGAATTCCTTATAATTTTGCAGCTTGCCTTAATCAGCATTAATTAAAACACCAGTTCAGAAGAATTTTATTGTATTTTATTAAGAAAATTGGATTATTAAAATAAAGAAAATTGACAACGACAGTCAGTCGTAGTAAAGTACTCGAACAAAGTTGTTTTAATATAACTTAACTGGCGCCCAACGTAAAATTAAATAGTGTGTAAGTGTGAACCGGAGAACCCCAGTAAAGTGAAGAAAAGGACATATTCTCGGTCACCAGCATTTTCTAATATAATTTTACAGAAATCCTATTAAAATTAAAATAAAATTTTTTTAAATATATTAAAGAAAACGTTAAATAAAGTTTCCCTTTTTGAAATTAAATTAAATAAGTGCTAAAATAAAAGAACCTTAAAAATAAATATTTTTTTTTATAAATTAAAATAAAAGAACGTTAAATAAATTTTTTAAACTAAATAAAAGAAGTGCTAAAATAAGCAAAGAACATTAAAATAAAATTTTCTTAGTGAGTTGAAATAAAAGAAAACATTGAATAAAATTGTTTAAACTAAAGAACTGAAATAAAAGAAGAACATTAAAATTAAAAGCTTTTAAATAAATTAAGAGAAAACATTAAATGGAAATTTTTTTAAATAAATCAAAGTAAAGGAAAAACATTAAAATATAAAAAACATTGAAACACAACTTTAAAAATAAAATCATCAGAACCAACAGAAGAAAAAATCAACAGCATCAAAAAAAATTTTTTTTCTTAAAATCATCAGAACCAGCAGAAGAAAAAATCATCAACAAACAACATGAGGATGCAGATGACTATTTTGATGTAAGATTATGCAATAACATAATTATTTTAGTGTTAAGATTTTATAGTTTACATATTTTTAAATAATTTTGTTTAAAACAGAAAATAAAGCTTTAAAAGTGAATTAAAAATTAGAAACTAGGTGTAGCGAGAAAAAACAAAATAAAACAATTAATGAAATAATTTTGTAATTTTACAAGTTTTCCTTTCAATATGGCAAACCCAAACAATTTGATAAGAGCACCGATTTTAAATAATCCTCCACCAAATTTAAATAATCCTCCACCAAATTTAAACAATCCTCCACAACCTAATCAGGCTCAATTTGTTATAACAGCCGATATTGAAACAGGTATAGCAAACATAGTACGTAGAATACTAGTAGAGGAGCGAGCATTAGGAAAAGTAGAACCTAGGTTAATAGATCATGGTATAGACCGTAACAATGACTTAGCAGATTTGGACAAAATTCCAGACGTAGTGCGTTCGCTCAGAGAATTTTCCGGTAGCAGGACCGAGTTCAACTCTTGGAAAAAAAAGTACAGAAAGAATATTGAAAATTTATGAACCGTTAAAAGGCACGGCCAAATATTTCGGAATACTGAACGTAGTCCGAAATAAAATTATTACTGACATCGCGTTAGAAAGTTATAATACCCCATTAAATTGGGAATGTATTATAAAATGCCTAACAACACATTATGCAGATCAGAGAGATCTAGGCACTTTAGAATATCAACTTACATCTATGATACAAGGTACAAGTTCTGTACAAGAATTTTATAAAAAAAATCTATAGTCATTTGTCCTTGATATTAAATAAAATATCATGCCTACAGGAAAGTCAAGAAGCTATTCAGTTGTTAACAAGGAATTATAGGAATAAAGCACTCGAGACTTTTGTCAGAGGCTTACGGGGTGACTTACCCAGGCTTTTGGGAATAAGGGAACCTAAATATTTGAACGAAGCACTACACTTATGCATGAAATTAGACAATCAACAGTTTAGGTCTCAATATGCTAACAGCGCAACAAGACATCAAGCACATATCCCGTCGCAAAAACCTAGTAACTCCAGACAAAATCAAAATTTTTACCCACAGCTAGAACATATCCCTCAACCCGCTAGTTTTTACAGAACAGCATATCCTAATCAACCAGGCCTTAATTCATATCATGACCAAAGAAACAGATACCAAAACCAATTTAAGCAGAACTATTATACGAATAATTTACATCAACAGCAGCCACCACCAAGACCTAATGTACCGAAACCCCCAGTTCCAATGGAAGTCGATGCTTCCATGCAATCCAAAAGAATTAATTATATGAACCGACCCGCACCGGACAACAGATTTTCAGGTGTTAGACCTTTGCCTCAGTCTGTGCAAGTTAACCAAGCGCGGAAGGTTCAACGAATAAATCATATTGGAGTTGATCAATATGATACGAGAACCAATCAAAACGACACAAAAAACGAGACAGACATTAACGCAAGCGAATCGGAACTTCAATGTGAAGATGAGGAATTAGAAGACCTAGATGAATATCTGAAACAATTTGAAGTAGAAGATACACCAGATGAATACAAATATACTGAGTTTTCGGATGTTAATTTTTTAGATTAACGAATTCTACGTTACCATATTTTCTATGAAGGGACAGCAATGGTAAGGTATTTAAGTTTTTGATTGACACAGGGTCAAACAAAAACTATATTCAACCTGAATTGGTTAAAAACCCTATACATAACACAACAATATTTCAGGCAAACTCAGTTGGTGGGAAAGTTACTATTACCCATCACACTTTAATTAACTTATTTGGAGTACGATCACAGGATCTGAAATTTTTTTTATTACCTACATTGAAATCTTTCCACGGTATACTTGGTAACGATAGCCTAAAAACATTAAATGCAATTATTTATACATCTAAAAACTACATGATAATTAATGATTCTATAAAAGTAAGTATTAAACAACAGCAATCTGAATCTGTTAATAAACTAAGCATAAGATCAGGTCATTTGACGGATGAGCAGACAAAAAAATTAATAGAGTTATGTGAAAGATATTCGCCACTTTTTTCGGAACCGGGCGAAAAACTGACATATACGACTGTAGTTAAGGCAGAGATTCGGACGACGACTAATGACGCTGTTTATACGAGAAGTTATCCATACCCCATTTCAATGAAAGATGAAGTGGAGAAACAGATAAGAGAATTACTTGAGAATGGGATAATAAGACCATCAAGATCCCCGTATAATTCCCCTATAATAATAGTACCAAAGAAATGAGATGCTTCTAATGAAAAAAAATATCGAATGGTCATTGATTACAGAAAGCTGAATGCTGTCACCGTTCCTGATAGACATCCGATTCCGGAAATCAATGAAGTTCTCGCACAACTTGGGAGAAACAAATGGTTTTCAGTGATAGACTTGAAAAGCGGATTTCACCAAATACCGCTCAGAGAAAGCGACATCGAAAAGACGGCTTTTTCCGTTAATAATGGAAAATATGAGTTTGTACGCCTTCCATTCGGCTTGAAAAATGCCCCTGCCGTGTTCCAACGTGCATTAGATGACATGTTGAGAGACCACATCGGTAGGATATGTTTTGTCTACATAGACGACATAATAGTTTTCGGTAAAGATGAAGATTCGCATCTCAAAAATATTGAAACAATATTCAATACTTTATGTAGAGCGAATATGAAGGTGCAACTCCACAAGTGTGAGTTCATGAAGACGGAGGTTGAGTACTTGGGAAAAGTTAGTGCAATAAAAAATGTTACACCACCCACTACGTTGAAAGAGCTCAGATCATTTCTGCGACTGTCAGGGTTTTATAGGCGATTCATAAAAGACTACGCAAGATTGGCAAAACCCCTGACCATCCTTTTAAGGGGTGAGGAGGGACGTATGTCAAAAAGAGAATCTGAAAAGGTTCCTGTCACACTAGATAACAACGCCCTAGAAGCTTTTAATAAAATAAAGAATTCTTTGGTTTCAGAGGAAGTAATTCTTTCATATCCTAATTTCGGAAAAGAATTTTATTTGACTACTGATGCATCTAATTATGCCATCGGCGCTGTTCTTGAACAGGAGGGAAAGCCCATTACATTCATATCAAGAACATTGAGTAAGTCCGAAGAACGCTACGCAACAAACGAAAAAGAGATGCTTGCGATAGTGTGGGCTCTTAGAACGTTAAGGAACTACCTTTATGGATCTGTCGCAATAAAGATATTTACGGACCATCAACGCTTAACGTATGCATTAGGAAGTAAAAACACAAACTATAAATTAAGAAGGTGGAAAGCCTTCCTAGAAGAACACAATTATGAAATTAAATATAAGCCAGGTAGCAGTAATGTGGTGGCAGACGCGTTATATAGATCACCACAAGTCAACGAAGTGAATTCATTGACAGCTACACAACATAGTCATGGAAGTTCTGGTCAAAATCTAATCCAATTTACTGACTCACCTTTAAACGTTTTTAAAAATCAGATAATAATTTCAACAGGACAGTTACCTTTCTATAATTTCAGAATAATATTCCCAACATACCATAGACACGATATAGTAGACAGAGAATATGACAGCAATAAACTGGTACAAATTTTGAAATCTTACTTAAACCCTTCAGTAACAAATGTAATCATGACTGATGACCGAATTCTAGGTAAAATACAAGAGATTTGGTCGTCACATTTTTGTAAATTCCGTGCGAAATACACCAGGACAATGGTTAGAGACATGACAACGGACATTGAACAAGAGACGCAAATTATCAATGAACATAGACGTGCGCACAGAGACCCAAAAAAAATAAAATCCAATTACTTAGAAAATATTATTTCCCTCAGATGCATGCAAAAATAAAGAAATTAGTGAAACAGTGTAAGATATGTTGTGAAAATAAATATGATCGTCACCCAAATAACATAGTTTTAGGGAAAACACCAATTCCGCATTACCCAGGCCAATACGTCCACATCGATATTTATCATACAAACAATAGAGTTATCCTTACAGCAATAGATAAATTTTCAAAGTATGCCCAGGCCAAAATAGTAAAATCTAGGGCAACAGAAGATATAAAATATCCCTTGCAGGAGCTACTTATGTCTTTTGGTACTCCGGAAAATGTTGTCATAGACAATGAAAAGTCTCTTAACTTAGCTTCAGTAACCTTTATGTTAGAGAATCAATTGGGCATTAAAATTTATAAAACGCCACCTTACACTAGTTCTGTAAATGGACAAGTGGAACGATTTCATTCCACCTTGACCGAAATAATGAGATGCATAAATGCAGAAAACGTTCATAATTCTTTTGATAAATTGCTTAAATAAATATAACCATTCGGTGCATTCTTCGATAAATAGAAAACCTATCGAAGTATTTTTTGGTAGAAACTCAGACCCTGCATCTTTAAAACAGGATAGATTAAAAATTATACAGAGCTTGACAGAGAAACAGATGAAGGACTTAGACCATCATAACAAAAATAAAACTGAAAGAAGGACTTATAAAACTGGTGACAAAATCTTTGTAAGGAACAATAAAAGAATAGGGAACAAATTAACGCCAAGATACAGAATAGAAATAGTACAGGAGGACAGAGGAGGAACCGTTCTAACAACATCGAAACGTATAGTTCACAAAAATTTAATAAAAAACTAATATTTGTTTTTACAGCTCAATTTTGCAACTAATTGCAGCAGAAGTACAGATATTGGACTACACGAACGCCCAAATTGTAACAATTGAGACGGGTATGACTAAACTGGTAACCGGCGACTTTAAAATCATCCATGTAATAGACCTCGGCTCGTACGAAAAGGCAGTAGACCAATTGGATGCCGTAATAAGACAGGACATAGGGAAAAAGGACAGTAACTATCCATTTTTGTTACACAAGTACAAGCTTTATATGCTTTACTTGCGGAATTGAGACCCAGACGTGAAACTAGATCAATAAACGCTTTGGGAGCTGTATGGAAGTGGGTAGCAGGTTCACCTGACCACGATGATTTTCAAATTGTTGCTGACAGAATGAGTAGGCTTTTGGAGAACAATGACAGACAGATTGTGATAAATAGGGCTATAGAAACAAGAATGCAAGAAATTACCAAGATAACCAATGGTATAATGAATAACATAGGATCAAATGATGCTTTTGAGCGGGAAATTGTTAAAGACATTGAAAGAAAACTAGAAATAATCAATGAAGAACTTACCAATCTGGGTTATTCAATGCAGTGGGCGAAATCTGGTATTATAAATTCTTTCGTGTTGTCTGAGTACGAACTAAACGTAACTAAGAAGAATTTCGATGAGCATAATATGCCTTATGTGAATTTGGTTGAAGCCTTGGAGTTTGGTGAGGTAAAAATATGCTTAAATAAAACGACAATCCTTTACATTGTCGACTTGCCAATTATGGAAAGGGAAACGTGTAGAAGTTTATTTGTAAAATCAGTAAAAAATCGGAACATATCCATTAGGATTGATAATGAAAATTTTGTATTATGTAAAAAGTCTCTCCTCGAGGTAAAATCCGCATGCACAATGTTTAATGATGTGGCTGTTTGCAGAAATCACAATTTAGAAAATATTACAGAATCGAGTTGTTTGCCGAGATTACTGAATGGCATGCCATCAAATTGTCCAACTTCCAACATTTACCCATGATAAAAGAAATTACACCAGGGCTAGTTCTATTAAACGGCCATAATGGATCAATATGGATAGAAAATAGAGAAGTGGATTTGCGTGGCACCTATATTATCAAATACCATAACTCTACAGTTACCATAAAGAAAAGAGCATATTCCAGTAAGGAAATGACTATGATGAAACCCCTACCAGCAGTGGTTAATGCACCAAACACTATTGCAAATTATGAAGAAATGCTATCCTTGGAAATGCTTAAGGATCTACATATCAACAACGCTGGCGAAATTAAAAAGCTAGCTACCAATTATAAAACCAGCATGGGAATGTTAGGAGCCCTAACGATGGTATTGATAGGTGGCCTAATATTGCACTTTATAAAAAGAAGAATTGGTTTCAATGTCAAAACTAATATCAAGCTGGAGCATCCGGTTGAAGCATCAAGTACTTATATTCAATACCCATCCAACGTGGACGCTGGAATTTAAGAGGGGAAGAGTTAACACGAAAAATGTTTTTCTATTTTATTTTTATTTTTTGTCATATTAACCTGCTAATTTTGCTGACGTAAATGTCTGCACTTGTTCTGATTTTTTGTACCTACCTAAATTATCATTAAGCCAAACTGCAAGATTGCATTAAAATTGGAATAACAGAATTCCTTATAATTTTGCAGCTTGCCTTAATCAGCATTAATTAAAACACCAGTTCAGAAGAATTTTATTCTATTTTATTAAGAAAATTGGATTATTAAAATAAAGAAAATTGACAACGACAGTCAGTCGTAGTAAAGTACTCGAACAAAGTTGTTTTAATATAACTTAACTGGCGCCCAACGTAAAATTAAATAGTGTGTAAGTGTGAACCGGAGAACCCCAGTAAAGTGATGAAAAGGACATATTCTCGGTCACCAGCATTTTCTAATATAATTTTACAGAAATCCTATTAAAATTAAAATAAAATTTTTTTAAATAAATTAAAGAAAACGTTAAATAAAGTTTCCCTTTTTGAAATTAAATTAAATAAGTGCTAAAATAAAAGAACATTAAAAATAAATATTTTTTTTTTATAAATTAAAATAAAATAACGTTAAATAAATTTTTTAAACTAAATAAAAGAAGTGCTAAAATAAGCAAAGAACATTAAAATAAAATTTTCTTAGTGAGTTGAAATAAAAGAAAACATTGAATAAAATTGTTTAAACTAAAGAACTGAAATAAAAGAAGAACATTAAAATTAAAAGCTTTTAAATAAATTAAGAGAAAACATTAAATGGAAAATTTTTTTTAAATAAATCAAAGTAAAGGAAAAACAGTAAAATATAAAAAACATTGAAACACAACTTTAAAAATAAAATCATCAGAACCAACAGAAGAAAAAATCAACAGCATCAAAAAAATTTTTTTTTTCTTAAAATCATCAGAACCAGCAGAAGAAAAAATCATCAACAAACAACATGAGGATGCAGATGACTATTTTGATGTAAGATTATGCAATAACATAATTATTTTAGTGTTAAGATTTTATAGTTTACATATTTTTAAATAATTTTGTGTTAAAACAGAAAATAAAGCTTTAAAAGTGAATTAAAAATTAGAAACTAGGTGTAGCGAGAAAAAACAAAATAAAACAATTAATGAAATAATTTTGTAATTTTACAAGTTTTCCTTTCAATATGGCAAACCCAAACAATTTGATAAGAGCACCGATTTTAAATAATCCTCCACCAAATTTAAATAATCCTCCACCAAATTTAAACAATCCTCCACAACCTAATCAGGCTCAATTTGTTATAACAGCCGATATTGAAACAGGTATAGCAAACATAGTACGTAGAATACTAGTAGAGGAGCGAGCATAAGGAAAAGTAGAACCTAGGTTAATAGATCATGGTATAGACCGTAACAATGACTTAGCAGATTTGGACAAAATTCGAGACGTAGTGCGTTCGCTCAGAGAATTTTCCGGTAGCAGGACCGAGTTCAACTCTTGGAAAAAAAAGTACAGAAAGAATATTGAAAATTTATGAACCGTTAAAAGGCACGGCCAAATATTTCGGAATACTGAACGTAGTCCGAAATAAAATTATTACTGACATCGCGTTAGAAAGTTATAATACCCCATTAAATTGGGAATGTATTATAAAATGTCTAACAACACATTATGCAGATCAGAGAGATCTAGGCACTTTAGAATATCAACTTACATCTATGATACAAGGTACAAGTTCTGTACAAGAATTTTATAAAAAAATCTATAGTCATTTGTCCTTGATATTAAATAAAATATCATGCCTACAGGAAAGTCAAGAAGCTATTCAGTTGTTAACAAGGAATTATAGGAATAAAGCACTCGACACTTTTGTCAGAGGCTTACGGGGTGACTTACCCAGGCTTTTGGGAATAAGGGAACCTAAAGATTTGAACGAAGCACTACACTTATGCATGAAATTAGACAATCAACAGTTTAGGTCTCAATATGCTAACAGCGCAACAAGACATCAAGCACATACCCGTCGCAAAAACCTAGTAACTCCAGACAAAATCAAAATTTTTACCCACAGCTAGAACATATCCCTCAACCCGCTAGTTTTTACAGAACAGCATATCCTAATCAACCAGGCCTTAATTCATATCATGACCAAAGAAACAGATACCAAAACCAATTTAAGCAGAACTATTATACGAATAATTTACATCAACAGCAACCACCACCAAGACCTAATGTACCGAAACCCCCAATTCCAATGGAAGTCGATGCTTCCATGCAATCCAAAAGAATTAATTATATGAACCGACCCGCACCGGACAACAGATTTTCAGGTGTTAGACCTTTGCCTCAGTCTGTGCAAGTTAACCAAGCGCGGAAGGTTCAACGAATAAATCATATTGGAGTTGATCAATATGATACGAGAACCAATCAAAACGACACAAAAAACGAGACAGACATTAACGCAAGCGAATCGGAACTTCAATGTGAAGATGAGGAATTAGAAGACCTAGATGAATATCTGAAACAATTTGAAGTAGAAGATACACCAGATGAATATAAATATACTGAGTTTTCGGATGTTCATTTTTTAGATTAACGAATTCTACGTTACCATATTTTCTATGAAGGGACAGCAATGGTAAGGTATTTAAGTTTTTGATTGACACAGGGTCAAACAAAAACTATATTCAACCTGAATTGGTTAAAAACCCTATACATAACACAACAATATATCAGGCAAACTCAGTTGGTGGGAAAGTTACTATTACCCATCACACTTTAATTAACTTATTGGGAGTACGATCACAGGATCTGAAATTTTTTTTATTACCTACATTGAAATCTTTCCACGGTATACTTGGTAACGATAGCCTAAAAACATTAAATGCAATTATTTATACATCTAAAAACTACATGATAATTAATGATTCTATAAAAGTAAGTATTAAACAACAGCAATCTGAATCTGTTAATAAACTAAGCATAAGATCAGGTCATTTGACGGATGAGCAGACAAAAAAATTAACAGAGTTATGTGAAAGATATTCGCCACTTTTTTCGGAACCGGGCGAAAAACTGACATACACGACTGTGGTTAAGGCAGAGATTCGGACGACGACTAATGACGCTGTTTATACGAGAAGTTATCCATACCCCATTTCAATGAAAGATGAAGTGGAGAAACAGATAAGAGAATTACTTGAGAATGGGATAATAAGACCATCAAGATCCCCGTATAATTCCCCTATAATAATAGTACCAAAGAAATGAGATGCTTCTAATGAAAAAAATATCGAATGGTCATTGATTACAGAAAGCTGAATGCTGTCACCGTTCCTGATAGATATCCGATTCCGGAAATCAATGAAGTTCTCGCACAACTTGGGAGAAACAAATGGCTTTCAGTGATAGACTTGAAAAGCGGATTTCACCAAATACCGCTCAGAGAAAGCGACATCGAAAAGACGGCTTTTTCCGTTAATAATGGAAAATATGAGTTTGTACGCCTTCCATTCGGCTTGAAAAATGCCCCTGCCGTGTTCCAACGTGCATTAGATGACATGTTGAGAGACCACATCGGTAGGATATGTTTTGTCTACATAGACGACATAATAGTTTTCGGTAAAGATGAAGATTCGCATCTCAAAAATATTGAAACAATATTCAATACTTTATGTAGAGCGAATATGAAGGTGCAACTCCACAAGTGTGAGTTCATGAAGACGGAGGTTGAGTACTTGGGATTTCTTATCTCAACACAGGGTATAAGAACTGACCCGGGAAAAGTTAGTGCAATAAAAAATGTTGCACCACCCACTACGTTGAAAGAGCTCAGATCATTTCTGCGACTGTCAGGGTTTTATAGGCGATTCATAAAAGACTACGCAAGATTGGCAAAACCCCTGACCATCCTTTTAAGGGGTGAGGAGGGACGTATGTTAAAAAGAGAATCTGCAAAGGTTCCTGTCACACTAGATAACAACGCCCTAGAAGCTTTTAATAAAATAAAGAATTCTTTGGTTTCAGAGGAAGTAATTCTTTCATATCCTAATTTCGAAAAAGAATTTCATTTGACTACTGATGCATCTAATTATGCCATCGGCGCTGTTCTTGAACAGGAGGGAAAGCCCATTACATTCATATCAAGAACATTGAGTAAGTCCGAAGAACGCTACGCAACAAACGAAAAAGAGATGCTTGCGATAGTGTGGGCTCTTAGAACGTTAAGGAACTACCTTTATGGATCTGTCGCAATAAAGATATTTACGGACCATCAACCCTTAACGTATGCATTAGGAAGTAAAAACACAAACTATAAATTAAGAAGGTGGAAAGCCTTCCTAGAAGAACACAATTATGAAATTAAATATAAGCCAGGTAGCAGTAATGTGGTGGCAGACGCGTTATCTAGATCACCACAAGTCAACGAAGTGAATTCAAAATTGACCCCTCTGTCCTACTTTGTGCCAGAGGCACAAAATATACAGCAATCACAAAAGTGACAGATTAAAAACGCTACAATCCGGTTTTTTAAATTGTTTTTAAAGCTCTGATAAAAAGAGAAAAATGGTAACGAGCAGAAGAAAATAAATAAAACGAAAACAAAAATATATAAAAATTTTACTGACTGAATAACACGCTAAAAATGTCTAAATTCTAATAAAATTAAAGAATTGGGCCTTATTATTGAAAATATATTCACCCTTATTGCGAATGTCAACGTCGCCACAAGTGACGTCGACAGTGCAATAATGGCATTGCCGTTGTCAATATTGCCGGATTTCGATAACAATTGACAGCTGCTTCGCATTGTAATAGGCGACTTAAACACAACATTGTGTTAAATTGGCTCTGTTTTTGTCGACACAATTTTTGGCAACGACTCGATAGAAAGTTTTAGCTGTCACGGTTATATATTTGAAAAAGTATTTCAAATAGAAAAAAATTAAAATAACCAACAAACAATTTGAGGATTTAATTCAGCGGCTTGAAAGTAAACCAAGCCTAGCAAAAGGCTTTCATAGGAGCAGAGCTCTTAATAAATTTAAGAAAGGATTGGAATAAATTGCGACGAAATTAAATCTATTGGACCACTAATTAGACATAGGGCTGGTTGTAAAACGGTAAACACCAGAAAATACATCGTCATATAAAATGAAAAAGCGGCGGTCTATCATAATTTTTAAAAATGTTTCAGGAAAGATAGGTAACTTAATAAAAAGGAAACTATTGAGAATATAAAAATGATTTTATTCTGGGTAGTATCATTAATAAAGTCTGAATTAATGATACTATGTTGAAAAAACATACGGCCATGTTCTGTAAACCGAATCTGTGTAAATTTCTCGTTTTCCAAAAATAAATAATGCCCCCATTGAGCCCTTTATATCATATATAGTATATTAGTCTCAAATATGATATTTCAAGATCTAAAGAATAGAAAACTACAAAAAAATCTGAAACAATTTCGCTATTAGATGATTTAATTTTTCTAAATCGAGCGTTTTCAAATCGTTTCGGTTTACAGAACAGGCAGGATAATCACAATAGTTTTTATTAAGGTTTTTATCTTCTAAAAATTGATGATAGGCACTTGCATTTTATATGATAATATGCATCTAGCAAGTGATCCGCAATCTTTCAGGATGAAGGGGATGCCCGTTAACTTCCACATATGCTATTCGAGTGGAAGAAGCCACTTCTAGAAATGCATTACATATTTGCGAAACACAATGCCAACCAAAAGGACCGATTTAGCATTGAAGTGACAACGACGACATGTCGAATTGACAGCGACGAATGTATTGTGTTGTAGTCGACGTCGACATTCACAATAACGGTGATTGTGAAAAAAGAATTGATGTGAGCCGTTAAAATCGGCTCCGGCTCGAACATGAAAATTTTGTCGTTGGCTTAGAGTCGTCCTTTGCCACAAAATACACAGAAGTGACACGAGCCAAAAAATATTGCTGATCGCTTACACAGTGCTTTTAAATTTCATTTTCTTTTGCGGCGTCTTTCTACCCGAATTAATTTTGTAATGAATAAAATAAATTAAATATGCATATATTTCCACAATTCACATTGAAAATATTATTTATTAAAAAAAATTAACTATAGTTAATTTTCATCTTTTACATTTTATCTTTATAATTACTGCAAAATCTCACAAATAATCAATCATGTGCATGTGTGTGTAAGTACACGCTGTATGCAACAAAAAACCACCACCATAAAGTCACTGCAAAAACCCGCACATTAATAAAACAAATCCATGACACTTTTATACACACACAATTCTTTTTTCACAATCACCCTTATTGTGAATGTCGACGTCGACTACAACACAATAGATTCGTCGCTGTCAATTCGACATGTTGTTGTCACTTCAATGCTAAATTGGTATTTACTAAATGTATTGTGTTGACGTTGACTTTATCGATAATGTGAAGGAAATAAATATCATCGCTATCATTTTGACGTTTCTGAATTTTTTAATGTATTCAAGTGAAAGTTTTAGTGATGAAGCAAACAAATAAAAACTTCTTCTTTTGCAAAGTTCTTCTCCTTGGTGTTAGTTTTCCATCAATTTCCATAATTTTCTTTTCTGCATTAAAAACATCCTTTTGGTTGGCATTGTGTTTCGCAAATATGTAATGCATTTCTAGAAGTGGCTTCTTCCAAAAAATGAACAGCAGAAGCAGTTTTTATTGTCGTTGGTGAAAGATTATAGACAAAAATACCCAAATTCAAATAAATTAACTTTGCTCCAATAATTGTTTGTAAATCAATATGTAAAACTTAAAAATTCTTGAAAAGATAAAATAATATTTTATATTTATCAGCGAAAATTTCATGAATTGATTGAATTTGCTAAGTTTTTATTTTAAAATAAAATATTAAAATAATTTTTTAATTATTATATATTTTAGTTCCATTAAACACATGTAACCTATTTTAAGATTTTTATTTAAATATGTATGTATTATATCCGATTAATTTTGAAATAAATCTTTTTAAATATAATTAATTTTTTAATACACACCCACATCGAAAAATATGTTTATAAAAGCAGCGAGCTTTTTCAAAAACACCAAAGTTCGGAGGCCGGTAGCGACCCCTAAATGTATATATATATATATATATATATATATATATATATATATATATATATATATATATATATATATATATATATATATATATATATATATATATATATATATATATATATATATATATATATATATATATATATATATATATATATATATATATATATTATATATATATATATATATATATATATATATATATATATATATATATATATATATATATATATATATATATATATATATATATATATATATATATATATATATATATATATATATATA
>CATQFL010000004.1:0-69035 GCA_956483635.1 Panzeria rudis | reverse complement strand
TAGACTTCTTCGGTCAAGCATAACATCGCATGTTAACAAGATCATGATTTGTAACACTTGTTTATACTATACACATGATGATTATGTCTATAATCATCACAAAAATGTTTGCAGCAAAAAAGTCATCGAATGCCCAAAGATGCTGATACTATTAAGCTTAAAAATCATTATGAGCAGTTGGATGTTCCCTTCGTCATCTACGCGGACCTTGAATCCATTTTAGAAAAAATGGACGAAACCGTAAGTAAAAGTACCACAAATGTACAGAAACACCATGCTTGTGCATTCAGTTATTTTATTAAGTGTAGCTTTAAGAGCGAAAATAATTTACATAGACATTATTTCGGTGAATATTCAGCAGATATTTGTGAAAAAAAATGGTTGAAGATTCAACGGATATTTATCTAAATTATTTATCTAAAGTTAAGGATATGTACATGTCCCCCATAGAAATAGTCCAATATAATAATGCTCAAAATTGTCATATATGTATATGTAAGAAAAGATTAAATAATGATAAAGTCAGAGATCATTGTCATCTTACAGGTAATTACCGTGGAGCAGCTCATAACGAGTGTAATTTGAATTATAAAACACCTCAATTTATACCGATTATCTTTCATAACCTTTCTGTATATGATATGCATTTCTTTTTCAAAGAACTTTCTGGCATACAAAAGCCACTATTAAAGTGATTCCCCAGAGCACCGAACGTTATATTTCTCTTTCAATTCACATTAAATTAGACAAAGAACATGGTTTCGAAATTAGATGTGGGGGAGCATATTTTTTATATTAGTTAGTTATCATGAAGACACCGCGAAGTTTGTACGACACAACTAATTAGAAATAAGAATATTAGTGTGTTTTGCCTAACAAATAAATAAACATAAACCATATTAAAAGAAAAAGGAACCATCGTCCAACTTCAACAACAACCACACCAATAATCATCCACAAACCGGTGTCATCACATTGCTATACCTATAAAGTCCAACCCCCGTGTGCCCTGCACATTTTGGTCCTTTATATTTTTAGTTCGTTTATATTCTGATTTTAATATTTTTAAACAATTGTTTATATTAAATATTTGGGCCTTTTAATTCAAACATTGTTGCGTTCATATTGAATTTCATATTAAAAGTTAATGTTATTATTTATCGATTATCAAATTTGTTTTCTTCTAATTTACCATTCTGCAAAGCTTGCATTTATGTCTTCACTATTTAATGAATATAAACGAAATGTTTTCCCACGATCTCTGATCAAAGAATTCTTATAATAATGTATAAATAAGATATTTCTTTATGAAATTTATTAATCAGCTTCTCAACCTCAAAAAAATCACTAAGATGAGCATACTGAAATATATGATTATATGCTTTCTAGAGGACTATGATAGGTCCTCTTGGATGAAAACAGAGTGTTGATTAGTCAATTCCTTGACATGATCGAATATAATAGTTATGATATACCCCACAACATCACACAAAATATTAATATAAACATACATGTATGTATACATACATACATGTACACTAGGCATGCGATAGTGATATATGGAGATTCTTAGTAACAGGAATTGGAAACGCTGGACCCTCCTATTTTGTGAGGTTCGTAAAAAAAATGTATGAGCCAAAAATTTGGAGGGGTAGAGTGGGGGCAAGTGGCTCCTCGTCGGAGTCAAAGTTGGGGGTGAAGTAGGAAAAATCGACATAAAGAGACATAACAGCCCCGGCGTCATCCCTAGTGGGGTCGAATGTATGACCGACCCCACTTAACTTTTTATCCCCGACATTTTTCCCGAAGTAACCTACCACCCATCTCCCCTTCTTAAGGGGGCTCCCCTACAAAAGTTTAATTTTTATAAATTTTCTTCTCACTGCTCTAACTGTCCACCGGGATCCCCCAGTGAAGTCAAATGTATGACCGACCCCCAATATTTTTTCATTACCAACATTTTTTCAGAACATACCTACCCTCTAGCTCCACTCCCTAAGGGGGCTCCCATACAAGATGTCATTTTAGAAATTTACTCCAACCGCTCTAACTGTCCCTAGGGTGACCCTAGGCAAGTAAAATGTATGACCAACCCCCAATATTTTTTCAGCCCCAACATTTTTTTAGAACATACTAGCCCCCTATCTCCACTCCAAAAGGGGGCACCCATATATTATGACATATTTCAAAATTTGATTCCAACGCTCTAACTCTCCCAGCAGGGCCCCTAGAGAAGTAAAATGTATGACTGCCTCCCAATATTTTTTTAATATTAAAATATTTTCAAAACATACATATCCTCTATTTACACTTAATATGATGGCTTTCATAAATTTGTTTATACATTTTAAATGAGAAGTTGGCGTTAAGCCTGGCTTAACGTGCAAAGACATTGTCCATTCAAATCTAAAAAAAAAAAAAAAAAAATAAATAAAAAAAAAAAAAACACACTTTCTAACTTACTAATTTTTAAATATTTTTAAATAGATTCGTGAGTTATTTAAATAAAAATGGCATCAACATCGAGCAGTGCTGTGAGAAATTTAAGATCACGTTCTGAACTTTTTTTAATCGGGCAACCGTGCTCAAATATTATGGGAACGAAATTGCCGTCCCGAAGACAAGTACTCAAAATGTACTTTTATGGCACTGGAAATCGTAAAATGAATGCTAACGACAGTTCGTACTTGGTGACTGACACGGTCATGGTTTTTTGGCGTCAAGCGTTTATTCCAACAAGACATAGAGGCGATGTAAAAAAAAAAGTTCAGTCATTGGTCGCTGAATGGATAGCCTTGCAAAGGAATACTTTGAGAGGGGGTGAAGCACAAAAAAGAAAGGAAGCTGATTTTGTCAACAAATTGGATGACCTATTTGACATCGCACATGCCAATGCCCTCGAAATGGTAGTCAATCCGGAAGACGCTGTGTTTCTGCAAATGCAAAGAGAGAAGGGGCGTAAAGGAACCATTGCCGGCGTTGACACAATTTTTACCAATCAAGTGAAAAGACGATCGGAACGAGAAGAACAAGAAGAAGAACGTCTGAAACGCGCAAAACAACACAACGAAGCAGCAACAGCGGGTAAGTCTTACTATTATAACTTTAAATATATAATAAATAAGCATTATTTTCAGTCACCTATTTTTCATCTACCGATTCGAGTGAGTTAAACACTGAACAAGCAGCTGCCAATGACGAAATGGTTTTGAGAGCACAAGTACCAAAGGGAACTAGGGGCAGTATCGAATGCATCACTCCGGAGCTGGTATCAGTTTTTGACAGGTGCAAGATTTCTGACGGAGCAGCAGTTCGTATACTGATTTCTGCAGCACGCGCATTTCAGCGTGACCCACGAAATTATATTATTAACAGGAAGTCCCTTCAACAAGCCCGTACACAAAATCGGCAGCAGATTGCTCAATGTTTGAAGGAAAACCATCAAGTACGTAATTAAAAATATAATTATAAGGTTTTAAAATTTGTAATGAATATGTTTGAATTACACGTTTTTAGTTGTCTGAAGCCAAGTTTTTCAATGTGCACTGGGATGGAAAAATGTTGGTGGATTTGCAAGGCGGCGGTAAAAAAGTTGATAGACTTCCTGTTATCATCACATATGATAGGACGGAACAGCTCTTGGGAGTGCCTGCAATACCATCGGGTAAAGGAAAAGGCAAACGTATTGCGGAAGCCATTTATAGCCTTTTGCTGGAGTGGAAAATTGCTGACCGCGTTCAAGCTATTTCTTTCGACACCACATCAACGAACACTGGCAAATTCCAGGGTGCGTCACTTATGCTTGAGCAAATGCTGGAACGAGATCTTTTTTATTTGCCATGCAGACATCATATTTATGAACTTCAATTGAAGGAAGTATTCGAAGCCAAATTCGGCAAAACTTCAGGACCAGGAGTGCCAATGTTTTCCAGTTTCAAAGAGAAATGGGAAAATATTAAAGACAAACCATACAGTCCAGGCATTGAAGACGATGAAGTCGCAGCCAAAATATCAGTTGAAGTCCAAACTGACATCAAATCCTTTTGTTTAGCTCAATTGAAAGAAAAACAACCCAGAAACGACTACAAGGAGTTCCTTCAAATCGTATTGTTATTTCTTGGTCAAAATATTCCCAATTATCACTTCAGTCGACCTGGGCCTGTCAGTCATGCTCGATGGATGGCAAAAGGCATATACTGCCCAAAAATGTTCCTGTTTCGAAAACATCTCAATTTAAATACAAATGAATTAAATGGACTTCGTGATGTTTCCATTTTCATCGTTGCGCTTTACGTGAAAGCTTGGTTCAGCAGCACCAAAGCAATCGAAGCTCCAAACAATGATTTGAATTTTTTAAAAGCGATTGCTTGTTATGCTTCAATTGATAAGATCGTATCGCACCAATTGATAAAGAGATTCTGTGGACACCTCTGGTATCTTAGTGGCGAAGCTGTGGCTCTGGGATTATTTGATCCGAATATCCCCAGTGACATTAAGCGCAAAATGGCGAAAGCAATTCTTATATTTGAAGAAGAGAAAGAGGAATACGAGGAAGAGTTATCTGACGATGAGATGGACGAATCATCCGTCGATGCCAGTGAGAAAGAGAGCGACGTTGGCGCAATCGAGGAAGACGATTTGGAGGCTAGCGGCAGCAGTGGAAATCCAGATCGTGCTCGCTCTGTACATGTTTTTGGCTTCCAAGGAGTTAAAAGAATTACATTGGCCTCAAAGCAAATAAATAAAGAGGTAATGCAGAATGATTTGAGCCATTTCGTCACACCTGAGACAGCTAATTTTTTTACCCGCTTCGGATTATCAGCCGATTTTATTAGCACAGATCCAGATGTCTGGAAAGATCGCGAAGACTTCCAGAAGTCTCTAGAAATATTGAGCAACTTACATGTTGTAAACGATGCAGCCGAAAGGGGTGTAAAATTAATAGAAGATTATAGCAACGTGTTGTGCCGTAACGAGGAGGAAAAAATATTTTTGCTACAGGTCGTAGCCGAAAATAGGAAAAATTATGTATCTCATGATAAAAATAAATTAATATAATAAAAATGTTATACCTTAAATATGAATTATAAGAACATATGCCCTTTTATTGATTAAAAATGCATTAAAAATAATAAATTTATATGGGTATCGCCTTAACTATTAAAATAGGTTATAGGTATGTTCTGAAAATATTTTTATAATAAAAAAATATTGGGAAACGGTCATACATTTTACTTCTTTAGGGGCACTGCTGGGAGAGTTAGAGCGTTGGAATCAAATTTTGAAATATGTCATAATATATGGGTGCCCCCTTTTGGAGTGGAGATAGGGGGCTAGTATGTTCTAAAAAAATGTTGGGGCTGAAAAAATATTGGGGGTTGGTCATACATTTTACTTGCCTAGGGTCACCCTAGGGACAGTTAGAGCGGTTGGAGTAAATTTCTAAAATGACATCTTGTATGGGAGCCCCCTTAGGGAGTGGAGCTAGAGGGTAGGTATGTTCTGAAAAAATGTTGGTAATGAAAAAATATTGGGGGTCGGTCATACATTTGACTTCACTGGGGGATCCCGGTGGACAGTTAGAGCAGTGAGAAGAAAATTTATAAAAATTAAACTTTTGTAGGGGAGCCCCCTTAAGAAGGGGAGATGGGTGGTAGGTTACTTCGGGAAAAATGTCGGGGATAAAAAGTTAAGTGGGGTCGGTCATACATTCGACCCCACTAGGGATGACGCCGGGGCTGTTATGTCTCTTTATGTCGATTTTTCCTACTTCACCCCCAACTTTGACTCCGACGAGGAGCCACTTGCCCCCACTCTACCCCTCCAAATTTTTGGCTCATGTATTTTTTTTACGAACCTCACAAAATAGGAGGGTCCAGCGCTTCGAAATCGAAAAATCGCTCACTATCGCATGCCTAATGTACACTTTAGTTTTAACACTTTTATTACATTTTTCCCTAATATGAACGTCTGTTTTACATACAATAATCGAATTAAACTAAGTTCTTTTCTTGTTTTCCAATTAATTTTGGGCAACGCCTTTTAATAATATATTTTCTACACTTAAAGTTCATAAGAGGCATTGAACTCATTAGTTTTAATTCTATCGAATTTCATTTGTTTATAAAATGCTTGAAACTGCATTTCGTATTTTAACACTTTCCATTGACAAAATTCTAAAGAATTTTAAGTGCATTTCCCTTTTACTTTCTATGTGCTTTTACGACCGAAATTCTTAAGAGGCGTTGAACATATTAATTTTAATAATAAAAATTCTATATAATTTTGATTGTATTTTTATTTTGCTTTCTAATCAGAATTGCATTTTGTATTGAAGTACGTGCTATCAATAATTTTTAAAACCGGAATTCTAAAGAATTTCCCGTTTGCTTCAAAATGCAGTTCTGTCAATTTATTATTATTGATTTAGTATTTAATCTTAAGAACTTTTGTAAATCGGATAGTCATATCCCTTGATTCAACAAATAAAGTAAGATATTAAAAATAAAAACAACGAATTGTTTTATTTTTTTAATAATTGTAAACTTGTGATTTAATTGGCGACGAGGAAGGGATGCGCGGAAAAATATCCCTGAAGAATCAAGGACATTTTTTTTATCTTAATAATTAACGCGTATAAAAATAAAACATTTTTGAACAAAAAAAATCCTTAAAGAATTAAGGTAATGAAGTAAACATTTTTGAACAAAAAAAATCCTTAAAGAATTAAGGTAGTGAAGTAAACATTTTTGAACAAAAAAAAAATCCTTGAAGACTTAAAGCATAAAATAAAACATCATTTTTGAACAAAAAAAAAATCCTTAAAGAATTAAGGTAGTGAAGTAAACATTTTTGAACAAAAAAAAATCCTTGAAGACTTAAAGCATAAAATAAAACATCTTTTTTGAACAAAAAATAAATCCTTAAAGAATTAAGTAAACAATTTTGAACAAAAAAAATCTTTAAAAACTAAAGTAGTGAAATAAACATTTTAACCCATTAGAGGTGCTCTTCATTTAGCTAGATGGATGGCTAAGGGAATATATTGCCTTAAGATATTGATGTTTCGCAATCAATTCCCAGAAATCACAGAATTGGAAATAAATGGTCTAGTTGAAGTTGCAGGCTTTGTTATAAAGTGCTATGCATTTTTCTGGTTCAATTCAGATAAAGCGGAGCAAGCTCCCTTAAACGACATATTATTTTTGAGAAATTTAGAAGATTATAAAAAAATAAATTCACAAATTGCTGATAGAGCCATAACAAAGTTTATTAATCATCTATATTACCTTAATGAAGAATGCGTAGCATTCAGTTTATTCGATGATAGAATAGACTTTGAAAGAAAAAACAAAATGGCTAAAAAAATTTTGACTTTTATGGAAGAAGAAAACCTTGAGGAAGAAGAAATTTTGAAAAAGTTTTTAATTAAAAAAGAAAATCTTAATACTTTCTTCGCTAAAGATAATTCATCAATTTTGATTGAATTTGTATACAAAAATACGAAAAGTGTTTTGAAGAGATTCCAAATTTCAATGGATTTTTTACTAAAAGACCCAAGTAGCTGGAAAGATTGTGAAGATTATAGAAAAGGAAAATTTATTATTCAAAAACTAAAGGTTGTTAATGACTGCGCCGAACGAGGTATTAAGCTTGTTGAAGATTATCATGAGAAGATCACAAAAGATGAACAGCAGCGACAATATTTATTCAAAGTAAGTTATATTCAAATTTAACTAATTTACATTTAAATAATTATTGTGTTTCTTTTTAGGTTGTTCAAAACTATCGACAACAATATACGAATCATGCGAATTTAAATAATTTAAGAAATGATTACATTTAATCAAACTTACCGAAAAAGACCTTTCAAGTTGCCTTACTTTTTATATTAAAAACATATTTTTATTCCAATTAAAATATAGTGCTTTTGTTTCTATACGAAAAACATTCACATAAATATATATTTTTAAATATTGGTTTTAAAATTTCAGTTTTTCGTTTTTAGAAATAATATTTTACTTTTTTTTAAATATTGGATTTATAGCTAATTTAAGCAAATGTGCAGTTTTGACCCCCGTTGCGAAAAAGGGTTAAATTTACTCATAATATTTCAGAATACTTTTAAAAATATCTAAAACATCCAGTTTCTGAGCAATTTAAATGAATATACTTAAAAAAACGATATTTTTAGATCAATTATAATTAAATATACAGAATTTCCCAAAATTTGAACTTTGACCTCAAAGGTGCACGGCAGAGAGTTACCCGATTCGGCTAATATTTTCAGCATGCAAGTTCAACACTATGTGGCACATTAATCCCATTGGATTTTGGTATAATTCATATCGAAAAGCTATTTTTTTAGCTCCAATATAGGCGAATACACTATATTTCCCAAAATTTGAACTTTGACCTCAAAGGTGCACGGGATAGAGTTATCCGATTTGGCTCAAATTTTCAGCAAGTAAGTTTTAGACCAAGTGGCAAAAGAATCTTCACATTTATCATAAAAAAATCCAAAGTTGATTTTTCATTGTCACCCTAATATACATATTAACTTTCTCACAAGAAATATTTTCGGTTAGGCTTCTTATAGTCATCATCGTCACTTTTAAGATCAACTTCAATTAAAGATTCAAAGTGACAAGATCTAAATAAAAAATGAACTCCACAAAAAATCGAACAACAAAATTTAATTCTTTGAACAACAAAAGTTTAATTCACATAAGGGATCTAGATATAACATTTAAATATTCTGTTCAAAATATAACGCGGGTAACAAGGAAATATGGGCCAACACTAAAAGTTAAGATAGAAAAACATAATGTTTCTACCTAGAAGATATAAGAACATTATCTTTTTAATTAAAATTTTTCCGCATGGTATTTCAATACAAAAATGTAAAGAAAAAAAATTCAACTTTTAATTTAATTATTTGAATTAATGTAAATTGAATTATTATGCTCAAATGCTGCATCAGTCATTTCCCGGTCGTGTTATTTTGCGTTTTGGAGACCAGAATTGGCCGCCTAGATCGTGAGACTTAACACCATTAGACTTTTTTCTTTGGGGTTTTTTGAAGTCGATGGTTTACGCCAATAAGCCGATGACGACTCAATCCTTAAAAGAGGAAATTGGACGCTGAATTAATGAAATACCGCAGCATTTATGCAAAACGGTCACTGAAAATTGCATTAAAAGATCGCGTGTGTGCCAGCAAAGCCGCGGCGGCCATCTGCCCGATATGTTGTTCCATACATAACCTCATTCTGCCTACTTTACGATATAATAAAGTTTCACGACTTTTTTAAAGATCTGTGTTTTATTTAAAATTTTAATCTTGCGTTCTTGATGGGACACCCATATGTAGACCACTGAAAAGGTCAATAAACATATACCCAATTGAATTTTATAACGTTAAAGAAAATAACGTGTTTTATTTCTTTGAGTGACGTGTTCGGTAAAAAAATAAACCTAACCCTTTAACCCTTTTCTTCAACCACACAACATCGACGCAGTGTGTGAACTGATAACTCAAGAACACCTTGTAATATATTGTGAGATGGAGGCATCCTTGCACATTATTTGTTCTCGTTCGATACCCTATAATTTATTAATCGCTCAAAACAAAAAGGCTCGCGTCAAACGTAAAGACATGACCTGTAATGACTATCAACCTAAATGATCCTCAATTTTCGGTTAATCATTCTAGCAAATGTGAGATATATACGCCGAAAAAACAACTATCCAACAAAATAAACGCAATTACCAGCAGAACTTTTGCTTAAAATGCCCATTTAAGCAGCATTTTAGTTTTTCTCTTTTAAATTTTTGCTTTCATACATTATTCATATTGTAATATCAATCAGTCGATTTTGTGCATTAAATAAAAACGTTTGTATTTCGGAAAGAAATTATTTTAGTGCTTCTTTTATTTATTTGCAATTGGCTGCAAAAAATATTGCAGACTCAAAACACAGAGTTTTACAAGCATTCAACGTGTAAAGTTTAATTATTTAATTATTCTACAATGACTTTATGTATGAATAAGATCAAAGATACATCAAATTTATACACAACATATTAGTAAACTAACTTTAAGTTATTTAGATTATAAAAAGTTTACTAGAGACAATTGGAAGGATACATGTACTGTAAGCTCCTGAATATATACAAAGAGTCAGGAGGCCCTCATACCTGATGAGCTATGGTTAATTACTCGACGCCATCTCTCATAGAGAATATTAGCTTTAATATATAAATATTGCCTACAAAATCGAAAATATGACAGATGAAATAGCTGTTCTAATATATGTGGGGACTGGTAATAACGGACGTATGACCAGAAGTGGCAATACTTATTAATGATGCTACACTGTGTTCTTTGGACGACTGCCGAATGACTAAATAACGAATGAAAGATACATAGACTGACGCTAGACGAGAGACGACGCAGTTGAAGTCGATAGTTGAAACAAGACGGTTGAAAACACGGACAATTTACAACTTAATTATAAGCCATAATTTTATTTCAAATTAATAAAAATAAGTGATTAACTAAAATAAATAATATAGTGGTTTGTCATTAAAAAGATCCGATATATATATATATATATATATATATATATATATATATATATATATATATATATATATATATATATATATATATATATATATATATATATATATATATATATATATATATATATATATATATATATATATATATATATATATATATATATATATATATATATATATATATATATATATATATATATATATATATATATATATATATATATATATATATATATATATATATATATATATATATATATATATATATATATATATATATATATATATATATATATCGTTAGCTACACATTCAAATGTGCTAAGTACATTTTTTTGAAAACTAAGATTTAGACGCAGTTCGATAGATAAACACCAAATAATATTTTGGAAAAAAAATTTAAGTTTTTATTGTTTTTACTTAACGTTGGCAATGATATATAAATGTGCTAAGTAAAAAAGCACGTGCTATGTGACAGAAAATTTTAAATTAATTATTGTTTGTACAAAATAAAAAGTTAATTTGTTTCATTTTTACAAAAAGGTAAGAAATTGTTATTATTATTAAATTAAACAAGATTTATAACAGTAAATTATTACAGAATATAATGAATTTGAACATAAATAACAATGCAGCCCAGTTGCTTCAGCCATGCGATGATTATTTTGGGATAGAACCAGACGATGGTGTTTTTGGGTTAGTGCCCTATGGATTCCATAGTGATTCTGACAATTCCAGTGATATGCCAATAAAAAATAAAAAGCGAAAGAAAAGAATTCAGGTGAAAAATGATGCATGGTTTCAGGCAAAAAATAAAAAAAGAAGGGAAATTGGCAAAAATTATTGGGGTACTCGAAAAGAAAGTGGTTCGTGGAACTACAGAAACAAAAAGGAAGCACGGGCTATGAAGCCAAGATGTAAGTGCGCACAGAAAAAAAACAACGCTGCCATGAAATGCCCATTAATTACTGATCTTCAAAGACAAGAAATGTTTACCAATTTTTGGAAAATGGATTGGAACCAAAAAAAAAATTTATATAAACACCTTAGTGAACACAACACATCCTCATCGACTCCACAATCGAACAAAGCCTACTGTCTCTAGGAGATCCCGATCTTTGCAATATCACTTGAAATTAAATAATGAGACTGTACGGGTGTGTAGAACATTTTTCATAAACACCTTGAATATAGGTAGGCGATCTGTGCTTACTTGGGTGAAGACGCCTTTGGTTGCAAATAAGAATGCTACTGAAAGTGTTAAAAAAATCTGCCCAAGAAAACAAAATTTAAATATATATTTTTGACAGCCTTCCACTGATGGAATCGCACTACTGTCGATCTGTGACAAAAAAAAAATATCTTTTGCCAGAATGGCGTTCTAAAAAAATGATTTTCGATTTGTATGCTACGGATTGGTGCTCAACTAACAATGTTCAACCGCTTTCGCCATCATTGTTTTATTCAGAATTTGAGAAAAGAAATATTAGCTTGTTTACACCGAAAAAAGACCAATGCGAGAAATGTGCTCTTTATTCAGTCGGAAATCTATCAAATGAGAAATATAATTGTCACCAAGAGAGAAAAGAAGAAGCGAGACTTGAGAAAAATAAAGATAAATCTGAACAGTCACATGTCTTCACAGTTGACCTTCAAGCAGTACTGATGGCTCCAAAGTCCAACGTCAGTAGCTTGTACTATAAAACTAAATTACAAGTACATAACTTGGTGTTTTACAACCTTATTAACAATAAAGGGTACTGTTTTTTATGGAACGAGGCTGAAGGGGGCGTTTGTGCCGAAGAATTTTCCAGCATATGGAGTTACTTCATTGAAAATAAAGTTCTTCCCAGCATTACTAACAGAGATGATGAGGTAAAGCTTATATTTTTTAGTGATGGGTGTGGGTATCAAAACCGTAATTACGTGATGAGTAACGCACTTTTGAACGCTGCAACCAAACACAAAATTGTTATAGAACAAAAAATTTTAGAGACTGGGCATACACAAATGGAGGCCGATAGCGTCCACTCCACTATAGAGCGAGCTATGAAGAACAGAAATATCCATGTTCCGGCCGAATATATTGAAATATGTAAAGCTGCAAGAAAAAAACCTGAACCATACGACGTAACTTATTTAAGTCATGATTTTTTTAAACAATTTAGCAAAATTGAGTTCTGTAAAAGCATTCGGCCAGGACGTGGAAAATTCGATGCCAAAGTGACAGATCTACGCGCTATAAGGTATACACCTGATCGGGAAATTTTTTTCAAATTAAGGTTCACCGAATCATGGAAAGTTTTACCCCAAAGAATTGATCGAAACATAGTTCCTTTACAGTGGTGTGATTTACAGCAGCTTTACCAAAAAAGGAAGCCAATAACTCGCAGGAAATACGAGGACTTACAATGTTTAAAATTGACTTTGCCCAAAGATCATCATCAGTTTTATGATGATTTACCACATGATTAATAGTAATTTTTTTTAATTTGACTAGCAGCAACGAAGTAAGTCTGCAAATTTTGTTTTGTGATAAATGTTTAGTCTGTATTTTTATAATGATATTTACAATAATGAAATTACTTTATATAGAAATAACTAATGTAACTAAGTAGCAGCAATGAAGTAAGTCTGCAAATTTTTTTTTGTGATACAAATTAATACAACAATAAAAAAATTTATATATATATGTATGTACATATGTATATATGTATTTAAAAAGATTTTGTTTTGTTTGTATCATGGTTTTTATCAAGCAGGAAAAAATGTGCTATGTACGTAAACAAAAAAATAAAAAAAATATAAAAAGTGCTAAGTCAAAAAACATCTGAAAGAGAGATAATATGCAGCATTTATTTGTGTTTTACATTTTAATTGATCAAACAGGCAGACAAAGAAGAAGCTTGCATTTAAATTTTTATGAAATAATGATTTTTGCAAAAATTTATGAGTTATTTAGCTCTCCTGTAAAAACTGATATTTGTAACTTAGCACATTTGAATGTGTAGCTAACGATATATATATATATATATATATATATATATATTTTATATATATATATATATATATATATATATATATATATATATATATATATATATATATATATATATATATATATATATATATATATATATATATATATATATATATATATATATATATATATATATATATATATATATATATATATATATATATATATATATATATATATATATATATATATATATATATATATATATATATATATATATATATATATATATATATATATATATATATATATATATATATATATATATATATATATATATATATATATATATATATATATATATATATATATATATATATATATATATATATATATATATATATATATATATATATATATATATATATATATATATATATATATATATATATATATATATATATATATATATATATATATATATATATATATATATATATATATATATATATATATATATATATATATATATATATATATATATATATATATATATATATATATATATATATATATATATATATATATATATATATATATATATATATATATATATATATATATATATATATATATATATATATATATATATATATATATATATATATATATATATATATATATATATATATATATATATATATATATATATATATATATATATATATATATATATATATATATATACTTTCACAAAAAGAAAAAAAACACTGACCTATATTTTAAACTTCACTTCTCCTGTAGTTCATTGCTCACAATTAAACAAACTTATTATTATTTTAAACCGTTCATTGCACTTCAAAATTAAACAAAAGAAATAAGACACTGTTTATAATTACTCTGCATAAGAATATCAAAATTGGGTCATAAATAAACTTGCAATCATGCATAAATGGTTGTTTTTTGTACAATGAACTTGTACTTAAGCAATACGCTTAATGACCTCAATTTTATTAAGCAATACAATTAATAGTAGAAAATTTTAATGGCATATCAATAAGTTAGTATATAAGAAAGAAAGTTAAATAAAACATTGGTTCAATTACATTTTGCAAAGAAACAAAGTTGTTTTACCTGATGAAATCATCTACAGGGGAGGCAGTTCAACAACCAATCACCGACAAACCCACACCAATAATCAAACCCGCTGGTGAGGTAGGATGTAAGACATCTGCAACTATCGCTTTAATAAGAAGGCAAGGTGTAATGATGGGGTCTCTAGAGCGATTGCTCACAATGGATCCGACAGCCGTGAATAAAAATTATGGGACCAAATCCAGAACCTACATTTCACCATATGGGAAACCAGTCATGATCCGGTTCAAGAAGGATACAACATGACTGCATACACTACCTTAGAAGCAAGGATATTTGAAAATTTTAAGAAGGCTTCCCAAGTGGCTCCCGATCCACCGACTCCATATGATCAGCCTATTGGAGTACCCCTGCCTAAGATAACAATTCCTAGGTTTGACGGTGACTACCTCAAATGGAGGACCTTCTATGACTTATTTCTGCAACTTGTAGGCAATCAGCGGATTCCTGTGGTCCAAAAAATGTGGTACCTGAAGGCTGATGTAGCAGGTGAAGCTGAAAGGCTCATAAGTCACCTTTCAGCGACTGCAGAAAATTATGAGACAGCCTGGGAAATGCTAAAATATTGTGTATACCACTACTAATACATATTTTTGTTTCAGGTTAACAAAAAAACTTTATGATGGCACTTAAAAAATATTGTGTGGTCAAAAACGCTTTTGGTAACATCCAATGCCTTATATGCTATGCAACATTTAAGGAAGGAACAGAATATGTTATTAAACGGCATTGCGATCGTTTTCATAATAATATAAATAATTTGAATGATAAGGAAAGAGAAGACCTGTTTTATAAAAATAAAACAATTTTTTTAGAAAAAATGGTTATTAGAAGAGGAAATTTATGAACCAAAATCAGTTCCCAAATTGAAAAAGATTTCAAGTTTAGTAATATTGGAAATTGTTAAGAAAGGAAGACCATTGTGGGATGGTGTTTTTATCAAGCAATTGCTGAAAAAATTTGGGAAAGGCTGAATTATAATACTAAATTTATAGAGTCTCTTCCCCTGTCCAGTCAAACTGTAGGCCGTCGTACTGTTCAATTAGGAACATGTGTAGAATCTGCAATTAGGGAAAAAGTAATTAATTGCGAATTTTTTTCAATTTGTTTAGACGAAAGCACTGACATAAATGATCTGTGTGAACTTGTAGTTTGTATTCGATGCGTAGACAGCGAATACAATATTTTTGAGTCAATGTTTACTTTAGAAACATTTTATGGAAATGTAACTGGTACGTTGTTGTATGATGTTGTCACAGAAAAGCTTCTTTCCATTGTAGACATAAACAAATTCGCTGGAGTCTGCACAGATGGAGCCAATGTAATGTTGGGCAAATATAATGGGCTTATAGGCCAGTTAAAAAAACACGAATTTGCAGTTCATAATTTTCACTGCATAATTCACCAGACCGCTCTTGCATCGAAACTCATAATTGATACCCCAGCTATGAAGACAGCAGAGCTTATAATAAATAAAATTCGAGGCGGACATCAAGCGCTTACCCACCGAATATTTGTAACCTTTTTAAAAAACAAAAATGCTGTGAATTGTGACCTGAAAATGTTTACAGAAGTTCGGTGGCTAAGTCGCGGTGATTGCCTGAATAGACTTTATGATTTAAGAGAAGAAGTTCTTCAGTTCCTAGAAACTGAGAAAATATAAAAAGTTTTAGTACAGTGTTTAAAAGACAATAATTTTATTTTAGACTTAGCTTTTTTGGCAGATTCGACAAGTATGTTAAATGAACTTAATTTGGAATTGCAAGGAAAGGAACGCAATATATGCGACTTGTCAAAAATCATTCACAATTTTAAAACAAAACTTTTTCTAATTTTTTCCCAAATTAAAACTGGTGATTTTTCCAATTTTCCAAAAGCTTCACTTGTTTATAGAAATCTCGAAATCGACAAAAGATATGAATATGCCGAAATATTTGAAACACTTTTCAATAATTTTCAAGACAGGTTTCAAGATTTTGTAATTTTACAACCGCTATTAGATCTTTTCGAAAACCCTTTTCGTTGCGATGTAAGCAACTACGAATTTGATATTCAATCAGAACTAATCATACTACGAAGCGAAGTAAATGCTCCAGACGAAAATAATATTGTAGAGTTCTGGAAAGATTTGGATGGCGAGTTCTATCCTGAACTAAAAAAAAATTCATTCAAGTGCCTCTCTTTATTCGGCACTACTTACCTATGTGAACAAATTTTTTCGGATTTAAAATTTATTTGTTCCAAGCAACGTAATAAATTAAGTTCATCCCATTTGAAAAGCATTCTACTATTACGAAACTGCCATAAAAGTACAAATTTAGAAGATTTTATTTTATAAGTTGTATAACACAAGGGAACAAAATTAAACATTTTTTGTGTTAATAGAAAATTTGTAGCAGTTCTTTACCAATTCAATGTCGCTGATTTTAAAACTGCACTTTTTTCTATCAGCTGTGATTTGCGTGCAATATTTATTTTTTATGAATTTTTAAAACATAAAATTCTTTAATTTTTTTACAATTGTTTGATAAGATATTTGAAACTGATTTAGAGTCAAAAAGCTTCCGAATAAAAAAAAAGTGCAGTTTTAAAATCAGCGACAATGAATTGGTAAAGAATTGCTACAAATTTTTTATCAACACAAAAAGTTTTTAATTTTGTACCTTTGTGTTATACAACTTATAAAATATATTACTAACATTTTATTTCGGCTGTAAATGAATGTATTCTCTCAATTTTTTTACTCTCTGGTACTCACTACTACACAACCAAAAATTTTTTGGAAATCCCTGTTCTAGTCATTAGAGTACAGTCATTCCGAAGACATCGGATCAGTTCGTGTCAACAATCATCCCGAAGCTATCTCATCAGTTCGTATCAACAGTCAGCCACTTTTTTTCGTCATAACAAATAAGACAGAAGTTTTCAAGATTAGAAGGTCTTATTCCCTTTTTATAAGTTTTGTGAAACTTGAATACAAAAGATTTTTTTACATACAATTCAGATTCAGCATGTAAAACTATATTTAAAATTTTCTTAAAATATTTCAGATTTTCATACGAACCAAAATGGGGAATTAATTATGAATCATTACACGAGCAAACAACGTTTCTCAAAGTATATTAAAAAATACATTGATTATTTTATAATAACCCATTAGAGGTCACTGTACTCAATTGAGTACAGCTGAACTCTTTCTAGTTGCCAGGCAAAAGCAAAGATTTTTTCAATCATTGTACCGTAATTTAGTTTCACAGCAACAATACCAAAAGCCGCTTCAAAAACATGTATGTGGTCTGGTTTTGTGTGCAAAATCATCAGTCTGATTTGTGTCGCGAAAGCAGTGTGTAGGTAAGTTAACTATTTTGCTAATATTCTACACAGTGTTGAATTTTTTTTTTTAATTTTACATCGTTACTATAAAAATTGTGTCAGCATGACTCACAGAGAAAAAATAAATACTTATATAAAAAAATAATAGAAGTAGAGTGGTATAAACATTACTGTACTCGTTTGAGTACACTGGCAACCTGCATAAGCAAAAAATATGATTTTTTTGTTATATTTTTTTTAGATTTTAATAATGAATGGAAAACGTTTTACGACTCAAAAGTGCTTCAAAGGGCTTCAAGAAGCTGTTGAAAGCATATTATATGATAGTGATGAAGAATACGAAATGGCAATAATTCCACCTGATCCTAGCGCACTGACGGATGAAGAAGAAGGCGCTGAGGAAGATATGGCGCTATCAACCCTACCAAATGATATACCTGGCACAATCGAAGTATTCGTAAATCGTGAAAATGTTGATAACGAAATAAATGATGACAGTGATGATGAACCGTTGGCGTCAAAGAAAGCTCGGCAAAATTTTGCAAAGCAAAGAAACCCTATTTGGCGCAAATGTTTTCCAGCGCAAAGCTCAACATCTCAGCAGAACTCTGAAGTTAGTGCGAGATTAAATCGTCTACTTGAAGAAATGAATAATCTAAATCCAGTACAAATATTTGAGAAACTGTTTGATCAAAATGTCTTTGATTTGATAACGTCCAATAGTACTATTTACGAGAAACAGAACAACAGGCACGAGTTTCAATTCGATATCTCCGACCTGAAAAAGTTCTTAGGAATTTTAATATTATCCGGCTATAATAAGCTACCACGAGAGCCGATGTATTGGAGCTTTGATGAAGACATTGGAGTGGAAATTGTAGCCAAAGCCCTCTCCAATGACAAAATGTTCAAAGTTAGACCATTGGCAGACTTACTTATAAAAAATTTTTTGCAGTGGGGAGTATTCCATGAAAATATTTCCATAGACGAGTCAATGGTCAAATATTATGGCCACCATCCTGGTAAACAATTTATTCGTGGCAAGCCAGTTCGATTCGGCTACAAAAACTGGGTTGCGGCTAGCGCTACAGGCTATTGTTATGTGTTTGATTTGTACTCTGGAAAATCACAGGTGGAATCTTCTGATCCATTAGGTTCGCGTGTTGTCAAAAATTTGTTGGAGAAGCTGAATTGTTCTGCAGAAAACCATCGAGTTTTTTTCGACAACTGTTTTACTAGCTACGACCTTCTAGTTGATCTTAGAAATTTGGGGTACCGCGCTACTGGAACTGTTAGGGAAAACAGAACCAAAAAATGCCCTTTGACTTGCACGAAGGATATGAAAAAGAAAGATGGTGGTTCTTATAACTTCCGGTTCGAAAAGGAAAATGAGCTGTTATTTGTAAGATGGAAGGACAGCAGTATTTGTACAATGGGGACCAACTATGATACCATTGCACCTCTAGGAACTGTTAAGCGATGGTGCTCAAGCAAGCGTGAGAAGACTGATGTAGCCATACCCCACCTATTCCAAAATTATAACAAAAACATGGGTGGTGTTGATGAGCTCGATCAGTCAATTTCCTTATATAGGATTGCTGTTCATGGCAAAAAGTGGTGGTGGGTATTATTCACATATATGTTGGATATGTCTATTGCTAATGCCTGGCGGTTACACGTACTAAGCAATGAGAATGCAATGGACCAACTAACGTTTCGTCGTCATATTGCACGGTACTATCTCCGTCAAGGTGAACAAAAAAAGTCCCGACAGTCAGGCTCAATTGTTAAGGGCTTGTCTCAAGATGGAGCAGGACACTATCCCGCTAAAATTCACAACCAGCTACGGTGCGTTGTTTGCCATTCAAGAGTGCGTTGGCAGTGTAAGAAGTGCTTGAAAACCCTTTGCGTTGAGAAACAATGTTTCGAAAACTTTCACTCATAAGAGGTCAGTGTACTCAATTGAGTACACCCCTAAAACTCCGTTGCGAAAAATTTTTTTCTTAATTTTTGTTCATTTTATGTTTTTTATACCTATCTTAATCAATAAATAAATTTCAATTTAAAAAATTATAGCCAGTTTACATTTGACCTCTAATGGGCTAATTTAAAAATTTTTTAAGTTTTCAAGATCAGAATGTCTTTTTTATAATAGTTTTGTTGCCATTACGTCGACGTAGACGACGTTAAAGCCTTGGTTAGCCTGTTTGCTTACCAAGGGTTCAATGCAGGCTCAATATGGTATAAAATTGTCCTGAAAGAACGCAGTCGACATTACGGAGATGATTTGTATTCTACTCACTAGATGCACGTCAGTGTGCATTGCTGACAATGAAAAAATGTATTCTAAGGGGAAAGAACTTAATCAAGAGGTTACTTTTACCAAGCAACATAATGAATGCTGGACCAACTTATCTATAAAGTAAGAAGAATAAGTTGATGGAGTCCCACCCATCCAATGAAAAATGGATAACATATCGTCGTGGTGAATGCAATAGGCTGTATGTCAAAAAAAAATTAATTTGGTTTTATTGTAGCGTTGTAACCAAAATTGAGGCTCCTACAACTGCAATTTATCTTATGTCGTTCAGGCAATCAGAAGAGAGCTTTTGCGCGCTATTACAATATGACGATTGTTAGGTTTAGTTAAGAATGTGTTTTATTAATCTTAATCAGTCAGAGTAACAATGTAGTAATACTTATTACTATTTATAACTAAGTCATAGATAGGGTGATTCGTATATTATTTACATTGGATACAGTGTCTATAAATACACAACATCTTCCTTTTTATAAAAAGATAAATAGAATAACAAAATACAATATTCAATTCATTAAATTATTTTTGTTTTAAATTTTAAACTTTTTTCGAGATTAGATATAAATTTATTTTAAAAAAAGATTCATAGAAACTGTATATTAATCGAGCTTAGTGAAGCAATCGTATCTCGAGGGTGGATTTATTTTTCTACCAGTTCTTGTTACATAAGCATTATCATTCGAATTCTGAATATCAAGTTCTTCATTTTCAACTGTTTCTACAACGGTCTGTGTTTTTTCTGTTTTTAAGCTTGTTGATGGTTCAGGTCTTAATGATATATGCTGTTCGGTCCTTCTATACAATGCACCCTCATTATCCCTAACGAGAAATGATCTCGGCTCCTCGCAGTCTTCCACTACCTCACCTTGAAACCAAAACGAATGATCATTTTTTCTAAACATTACACCATCTCCTGGTTTAATGATTTTTCTATTTGTTGCACTTTTGTTATAATGCTTGGCTGATTTCATTGTTTTGCTTTTCAATTTTTTTTCATACTCTTCAGTATTAACTAATTTGGATTGAAAATTTTTTGAAAATGATGGTAATTTTGTTCTTAAATGCCTCGACATTAATAACTCTGCTGGACTTGGCATATTAGCCTTTGGAGTTGTCCTATAGTGCAGAAGAGCTATATAGGGGTCTGTTCCACTTTCCCGGCATTTATATAACATTTTCTTCACCGTTTGGATTGACCTTTCGGCAAGGCCATTTGACCTTGGTAAATATGGGCTCGAGGTCTTGTGGTCAATACACCACTCACTGCAAAAGTTTTTAAATTCTTTCGACAATCAATTATATAAAATTAAATTTGATATTCATTTAAAACTCAAGATTCAAAATCAGTATGGACATTACAACTGTCAAAGAACATCTTGCAGAAAGGGCCAAATTCTTTACATGGTATTTCAACGTACGTAATTCGTATGTCATTAATGGATTCGAAGAATTCAATCAAAAAGAGTTGGATCTGGCCGTTCCTATAAACAAAGAGGTAGAAAATCTAACATTGGACGAAATAAATGATTTTTGGGAGAAAGAAAAGATAAGTGATTTTCTAGATAGTACTGATGATGCTGCAAGTGTTAAAATTTATTTACTTTCAACATATCCAGACTATGTCATTTTGAGTAGTGAGACATTGTCAGATAACATAACACCTGAGGATGATTTTATTCTATCTGTATTGAAATTCCATAAACTCATGAAGTATGAGTCAGATAAAAGAACTGTTATAAAAGAATATAATGATAGATTTCCACCTACTGTAAGGAGAGCCACTAAAATTCAAGAAAAGGATGTTGAGTTGATGCCAATTACAGGAAAGTTAGAAAAAATATCATCACAAAGATATGCTTCTTACTCATTTTCTTCAGGATCCAAGAATACTGACAAAGAGGATTCAAATGAAGATATTGAAGAGATAAAAGCAAGATCAGAGAGCTCAGAAGATCAAGAAGATGAATCTACTGAAGAAATTGATTTTCTTATGCATCCAATTCCCGCTTCATGTTTCAGTTTCCATATGAACAAGAAGACGGTCAAATGTATTTTAATATCTCAAATAACATGAAGTGATGTGAAATTGTACAATTCTCTTTCTCATGTTGAAGCATGGAAACGGGCAGATGATCTAATTCTGATACCTCACTTTGATGAAATGCGATCTAACCATGTCAAAAAGACGAAAACAAACCCAATAGTAGATAGTATTATCGGGGCTATAGAAGAACTAGGGGGTTTCCCAAAAAAGGAGGATAATAGGACTTTAATGAATATTCTTTCCAAAATTGAAAATAAGATTTCTAAATTAGAGCTGCAATTAGTCTCTAGTGGAAGTGTTCCTCCATCAACTTCATCTCAGTTCCCTCCTTTTATTACTGAGTCTGCAAAAGAAATTAAGAACATAGAAGATGGACCATCTGGATCTTCAAGTGCTCTTGGGAAGAAAAAGAAAATATTTAAGATAAAAGATAGTCCAGATGATTAAGCTCAAGAAGAATCTTCACTAATGAATAAGGACAATGAGAGTAACAATGTAGTAATACTTATTACTATTTATAACTAAGTCATAGATAGGGTGATTCGTATATTATTTACATTGGATACAGTGTGTTTGTTTTGGTTACTGCAAAAGGACGTATGTCAATCGCACGCTAGATTTGACAGTCGCGTGGAGTTTTTTCGAGATAAAACCTATAAATTGTGTCATTCTGCATTGGATACTAACGGTAAGTGTTGATGTTTTTTTCTCCAATAGTTGGCAACTCTGCTTACAATAATTACAATTACAGTTTGAAATAATCAATGTGATTTTAAATGTTTTTTTATTTTTGAAGTTCACGTACGTCACGCATAACAAAAAATCGTATTTCCTATTAATATTATAGATTATTTTTCAGAAGGCTGACTGATGGACAATTTACAACTCTCAGAAAATGAAACTGATTTCAGTTGTGGTTCAGGAGAATTATATGAGCCACCACAAAACAATGAAAATGTTGCAGCGGCAGTAGAGGTAGGAGCAGAAGAAATTCATAACAATAATGGTTCAAATGGAGAAAAGCGAAGAATCAAGACCAAGGAAACGCAAGGGTCAAAGTGATAGTAACGAATGGATATAGAACTTTCATGAATTTGGGGTTTCTGAGAAGAAACTCTTTCGCGAACACCGATATTCAAAGATCATCCAATTAAGTGGAAGGCAATGAGGACGGTTCACATATTTCCTACTGAACATTGGGTACATATGAAATCTGGCAACAAGATTTTTTTGCTACGATGTTCCTAATACATTCTGCAGTAGTCGTCCGAGTTAGCTTTACACACCATCATCATTCATCATCAGTCTGAGTCATCAAAAATAAAATAAAGTCTACAATTATCTATGGAAAAACTAAAAAGTACAGTATGCAAAAATGTAATCTTGCAAATTATGCATTAACGATAACGGAAAAGTGCAGAAAAATTGGTTATAGAACTTTCATGAATTTAGTGTTTCTGAGATAAAGTGTTTGGGAACACTGATATTCAAAGATCATCCAATTAAGTGAAAGGCAATGAGGAGGGTTCACATATTTCCTACTGAACATTGGGTGCATATGAAATCTGGCAACAATTTTTTTTTGCTACGATGTTCCTAACACATCCTTCAGTAGTCGTCCGAGTTACCTTTACACACCATCATCATTCATCACCAGTCTGAGTCATCAAAAATAAAATAAAGGGTACAATTATCTATGAAAAAACTAAAAAGTACAGTATGAAAATATGTAATCTTGCAAACAAAATTATGCATTAACGATAACGGAAAAGTGTAGACAAATTGGTTATAGAGCTTTCATGAATTTAGTGTTTCTGAGAAGAAACTCTTTTGCTCAGATAAAGTGTTTGGGAACGCTGATATTCAAAGATCATCCAATTAAGTGAAAGGCAATGAGGAGGGTTCACATTTTTCCTACTGAACATTGGGTGCATATGAAATCTAGCAACAATTTTTTTTTGCTACGATGTTCCTAACACATCCTTCAGTAGTCGTCCAAGTTAGCTTTACAAACCGTCATCATTCATCATCAGTCCGAGTCATCAAAAATAAAATAAAGTCTACAATTATCTCTATGGGTCATCGGCAGTCAACGAGCGACAGCACAATTTGCCCATCTTCAACTTCATCCATAGCAAATATCATCCTTCTAAATCAACGATTTATACCATATCCATCAGTATCTGTAGAGCCGGCAGACAGTAAGTAGCAGATCTGTGTAGTGTACCTCACATATGTAAAATGCATACACAACAATAAACAACAAACAGATGCCAATGAATCACGCATCTGATTGACACAAATTCGAGTGACAAATTAGTTGAGTGTAAATCAATGCATTGCATTGTGATTGTGGAAGGAAAGAAACTAATATGACCAATTTGATATAGAATGTTAAAATAAGCTATTATAAGTAAGAAAAGTAAAGTTTTATATTCATAAGCTTTAAATTTTGTGAATAAAATCAGACTTTGATTAGACAACTTAAATAGGCAACTTCTGCCTTATTTTCAATTCAAAGTCTCAAATTATTTTGGCAGTGTTTTTGAACGCCTACCTCACAAGCTGGAACACATCAGCTGCTTTAAAATAAATTCAGGCTTGCAGGGAAACAAAATTAAAAATATAAAGAAAACTTTTACGTCTATAAAGCACAAGTACAATTTTTCAAATTTTGTGGTAGTGTAGCGATTTTAGTGTTAAGGTAGAGTAATAGCCGTGCACATAATTACAAAGATGCCAGTGTAAAAGGATAGGATTTTGACAACTTGCAGGTTGGTATGGGACAGTCCGCAGATTAAATAGGGTTGAAAGTCAATCTATCTACCTCATCCACTATAAAAAATTACTAGCTGAGTCGATTAAGAGGATCGAATCCGGTTTCTTAAAGCAACTTTATCAGACCTTAGCTTATGAAAAAGTGATTATAAAGAGAAATGCTTTGTCCTACAATGTACTACATAACTTACTAGCAAAACTTTGAAATTTTTCTGCATTAGTTAATTACTAGAGCTCAGTATAGGATACATCATGTCAATGATTTCTTCAGTAAATGGGGATCTTTGGTAATTGACTCAATAATCAGAAGCGCAAAAGAAAATGACGGTACCAACTAATATCAAATGATTTCTTCAAAAAGACTCAGAATTAAATTTAAAAAAGTATTTGATTTCGATTACAGCTATGATACATCTGCATTTATAAAAGGTTCAGACTAAGCTCTTTCGTTGCCGTGGTGGATAGGTCTTTTTTTAACCCTCCGATGAGTGAGAAGGTCCCTAGGGACCTTTTTGCCTTTTCAAACTGAAATTACTCCTACTTCGGCCACTACAATATATTCCGTCAAAGCCAGCTAAGTATGGTTTGAAAGTATGGTGGTTATGCGACTCACAGAGTTATTATCCTGTAAAGGGAATGATATATTCTGGAAAACTGCCAAACCAACAACGGGAGATAAACCAAGGGCAGAACGTAGTGCAGGATCTTGTGGAAAAATATTTAGATGCTGGCCGTACTATATACGCGGATAATTTCTTTAACACTCTTGACTTGGCGCGTATTTTGATGAGGAGGAAGACCGCATATGTTGGTACAGTGCGCTACAACAAAACATTCATTCCACAGGAGTTCAAGAAGAACCCGAAGCGCACCATCAATAGTACATTATTTGGGTTCAACGAAGGGTATATAGCGTTATGCTCATACGTGCCGAAAAAAAATTAAGTGTTGAACGTGCTCTCCACAATGCACTACACCTGCCGCGTTGACGATCAAACCGAGAAGCGGAAGCCCTATGCCATATTAGATTACAACGCCAACAAATGCGGAGTTGATACCATGGATCAAATGCTAGGCACTTACAGCTGCAAAAGAGCAACACAACGATGGCCGTTGGCCATGTTTTATAATATGCTGGACGTCGCTGCATTGGCTGCTTTTACGATTTACAACGAAATGAAGCCTATAAAAAGGAGTGACAGACGACGGTCGTTCTTGTTACTGCTAACGAAACAATTGGCCACGCCAAATATCGAAGAACGTGCCCTGAACAACCATATAACCTCATATCCAAGGATACGCAATGCGATGGAAGCATTCGATGTCAGGGTAAGAAAAACATCTTCAAATTCAAGAATAGAATATATATTTATTTGTTTTTTATTTTTCTTTTCATTTCAGGTATTACCAAGACCGATGGAAGGCAATGCACCGTCGTTTGCGGCTAGGTCAAGTAGACCGTCATGTCGCCTTTGCCGTTCTGAGTACGGGCGGCAGCGGAAAACGCGGGCATACTGCTTCGGCTGCGGCAACGCTGTTTGCGGAGAACATAGCACACTTTTACATCGCTGCAACACTTGCGCACAGGGCGGGGGACAAGAAGTACACGCTCAACAACAATAATTTTTAAACTTTTTTATAATAGGCTTAAGAAAATTCAAGCAAAAAAAAAAAGAAATTGAAAAAATTATTTTTGTATGTAGAATTTAGTTATAAACAATAAAAACAAAAAAAAATTAAAAAAAATTTTTTTATATGAAAAAAACATGATTTACAAAAAAGGTCCATAGGGACCTTTTCACACGGCCATGAAGTTCAGAACTGTCACTCATCGGAGGGTTAAGCAGTTATATAAGAAGCCTGACACTAATCATTGTCAAGTATTGTAGAACTTCCAAACAGCATACATTTGCATCCATATCTTTATTACTAGGAGTGCTCATATTACCCCACTCCCAGAGGAGATTTATCATTCATGCAAAGATGGCAATCCCATGATAAGGATAAAATGGTATAAACTGAATTGGACTCACTCAAGTGATAATGCCTCCAGGCATATTCGTGATGTTATAAGTCTCATGCAAGGACAGCCGCCCCTTCGAGCCAGGGATGCGATTAAGTATAGAAATAAGTCACTCAATAAAACAGAAAAGCGAGCTTCTCATGGGTAGTATATAAGCGAAGAAATTATGAAATAAAGTATAATTTTGTTTATCACAATCGCTCGTGTTGAATTATTTTAACATTACATGGTGATCATGTAAACTATTTTAGAAGAACAGCAAAATAAAGGACTATATAGCAAAATTTCTTATCCTTTTTGCTGCATCTAGAATAAAAAAGGAACAATAGACCCCAGCATACATAGCTTATGCTCTGCTGTGATCTATCGAACAAAAAAAAGTTTTTTTTTTAATGGAACAATCTTTGGAGGAACTCCTGAAGGAAATCGATGAGGCAGAATAATGCTGGGCATGCTTGCTGCAGGAAGGATACGAGCAGAGGCAGAAGCCACAAATACTGCAAGCAGGACCCAAAACCAAGAAGGATTAAAAATAAAAAGAAGCCAGAGGAAGCAAAATTCGAAATTTTTTTACTGGCTATCATAAATTACCAGAATGGAAACTATACTGGTCAAATGATCCATCTTTTGGTGTTGAAATCATTCGTAATGCTTTTCCACGAAATCGCGCCGAAATGATAAAACGATTCATTCATTTAGCTGATAACACTAAAATTGATCCAACAGACAAATTCGCCAAAGTGAGACCTATGGTAGACTTGTGCAACAAACGTTTTATACAGTTTGGAGTATTCGCTCACAATCTATCTATTGATGAGGAAATGATTCCCTATTTCGGAAGGCATTCCTGTAAAATGTTTATAAAAGGGAAACCTATCCGTTTTGGATTTAAGGCATGGTGTCTGACTTCATCAAATGGATATCTGTACAATATAAAACTGTATGGTGGATCGTCATCAAATTATGACAAGTCCATTGGATTAGGAGCTGATACTGTTCTCAGTTTGCTAAGAGTTGTAGAATCTCCATCGAGTCATACCATATACTTTGACAACTTCTTCACATCATACCACCTTATGTGTTTACTAAGCACAGAAAATTTTTTTGCTACAGGTAATTTGCTACTTTTATTATATAACGGGTGTTTTTTTTAGAGGTATAGAACTTCGAATTGAAATAAAACACAAGAAAATCGTTTTAATGTCCATCAATTTGGCTTTATTTTAAGGATAATTTTATGCCATTAATGTTTAAATATGATTTCGGGTATGTGGCCGCCGCGGCTGGCTCGAATAAAGCCAATTCTACAGGTCCAATTTTCAACCACTTTTTCGAGCATATGGGGCCGTATGTTGGCAATAACGCCACGAATGTTGGCTTCCAAGTCCCCTAACGTTTCTGGTTTGTTGGCGTAGACGAGCGACTTCACATATCCCCAAAGAAAATAATCCAATGGTGTCAAATCACACGATCTTGGTGGCCAATTGACAGGTCCATTCCGCGAAATTATGCGCTCATCGAATGTTTCCTTCAATAAATCGATTGTTACGTGCGCTGTGTGGCATGTAGCGCCGTCTTGTTGGAACCACAACTCATCCACATTCATGCCATCCAATTCGGGAACAAAATAGTCGGTTATCATGGCTCTATACCGGTCTCCATTAACGGTAACTGACTCTCCAGCATTATTTCGGAAGAAGTATGGCCCAATGACTCCACCAGCCCATAGAGCACACCAAACAGTCAGTTTTTGTAGATGTAATGGCGTCTCAAGGGTCTCATGTGGATTCTCTTCACTCCAAATGCGGCAATTTTGCTTGTTGACGTAGCCATTCAACCAAATTCAACCATTCAATAAAATGGACGGAGCTTGCGGTAAACTTCGCGAACTGAACCATTATTTTCGAAATAAATTTGCACGATTTGCAAGCGTTGTTCTTTTGTCAACCTGTTCATGATGAAATGGCAAACCAAACTAAATATTAATCACTTGACAGCTGACAAAATGGCCGCCAGTTAAAAAAGTGATGCCAACTTAAAGTTCTATACCTCAATAAAAAACACCCATTATAAAACTGTTGTATTTGAATTTCTATATTTTAACAGGAACTGTTCGATGCAATAGAATCGGTAAAGCCCAATTGCCAGAAAAAATGACCAAGGGTGAAAGTGCAGCTCTTTTTGATATGACGAATGAAGTGTTGGCCATACGGTGGAGAGACAATGCACTTGTCACTGTTCTTACAAATCATGGTGCCATGGATCCAAAATCAAACACAAAACGTTATGATCGCGTAACCAAAACGCATATTAACGTAAAAGTTCCTGGCGCTATTGGGCAATATAACAAGTATATGGGGGGAGTTGATCTACATGACAACGCGTTGGCTAATTATCGCATTGCTGTACGATCCAAAAAATGGTGGTGGCCATTGTTTATAAATTTGCTTGGTAATATGATGGTTAATGCATGCAAGCTGCATGTGCTGGTATCAACAATTGAACAAATAAAACCATTATCGCAACTACAATTTCGTGCAGCTGTGGTTAATGAACTACTTACATTTACAAGATCACCCACAAGTGAACAACCTTCAATGTCTTCATCAAATTTAAGAGAAAAATTGCCAAACCTTAACACAACAGTTCATTGTATTTTAAGATGTTCTGGAAACCCGAGACGTTGCGTAATTTGTCATACTCATACGCCTTTTGAATGTCAAGTATGCAAAGTGCGGTTGCATCAAAAATGCTTTTCTTTATACTCAAAGCACTTGGATTAAAATTTAAAAGCTACCAAAAATTTAAAATGTAAAACAATTTAATCAAAATGTTTATTTTACTTGTTCTTTTTAATGAATTTTTTAATTTTTAATAAATATATTTTACTAAAATAAGAATTTTAACTTTAAATCAAATTCTTGTATTATTCCAAAAACACTTAACATATCTGCCCACTGGTAAGTAAACTTACCATCTCATATCTCAGAAACCAATTGTTCCATTTTCTCAAAACTTTAAATATATCTTAGTTGCACCCAAAAACTACTTTGTGCAAAGTTTCAGCGAAATCGGTTCACGTTTTCGGGTAGCGGGCAATAATGGGTTAAGAATTTTGAACCAACAATTATCTTACGAAAAAGACACTGAAACATTGTCAAAAAATAGAATTATTAAAAACTGAAATAAAAATGTTGAAACAAGTTATTATATTATGCAATATATAAAAATAGTGTGGAGTTCAAATCAGATGGATTCCAACGGTCATAAATTTAGCCGATGCAAATCACTTCTATTTGTAATATTTCCTATTATTCAGTTATCTAATATCATATCTTTCAATACGAAATAAATGTAACAATTATTAATTAATTTAAATTAGATAACAGAGTCTTAATTATGCAAGTGCAAATTCAACAAATTGGGGACTCAACAGAAATTTTATCATTGGAAAAAATGTGGAAAATTAAAAAAACAATAAAAATACGTGGTGTAATTTTAATATCAGAATACTGCGGGCAACGAAATTTTAATGTCACGATCAGGGTGGATTTCAATCTTTACGGTTATTAATACAGAAATAGACGATACTGCTCGAATCTTCGTCAGCAGAGAAAAGGCTGAATTTGCAGTAATCTATCGGTACATGCAAACGCAAAGGAGTTCACAAATGATAACTATAGTGTAGCAATAACAAAACGGTTCAAAGCCTATTGCAACGAACATGGCTATTCTTATATTGAGGGTCCTAAGATATTTTTACAGCATTTATACCCACAAGTCGCTTAATGCATACCATTATTTCATACCACGATCTTTGGGCAAAATTTTTCATGATTAATTGAAAGCTGCGGATTCCGATGGAAAATCCATGGAAAGCATACCTTTACGGCATCTTAATAGAATGGAATGGAATGTCGCTAATCATAGAAGCATATAAAATAATAAAATACGATCAACCAAAAGAGTTTCTGATAATGAATAAATATGTTCTGCAAATAAACGGATTAATGCAATGGTTGAATGAACATAATCGCGAGCAGACTTCAATTCTAATAACATTTTGTCAGGTATAGCTCCTACAACATGTATACTCAAACCTAAGATTTTCAATAGATACGATCCTAGTCCATTCCCCACGTTATATACCACTGTCAACAATAAGCTTCGAGGCACACAGGTAGTGGACCAAAATTAGAAAATCTTATGAACGTTTAAATAAAAGAAATCAAGTTAAAACAAAAAAGTAGTGTACTAAAATGGATAAATCTAGCAGCCCCCTTTTCATAACCGTGGAAGATGAGAACTTCTCACAAATTTCACTTGATGCAGTATACTCTGCCATTTCATCATGGAGAAACTCACAAGCGAGCAACGACTGCAAATCGTTTAAATTTATGATCAAAATTCGTGCTCTGTGACATATGTCCATCGTTTGTTACGACCTTTTTGTCGTCGACATAATCGACCTAGTGACTAACAAAAAATCAAAAGCACGATTGTTCGGATAGAAAGTGATGCAAGCGAAATCGCTCACGCTTAAAACTAGTTAATAAATTATTTAAAAACTAGATAACGAATATGGCATAGGAAGGTGGTAGTAAATGGTGAGTGGCGCGTATTTGCGATGACTTATTTAAATCGGCTACAAGTCATCATGGAGGTATTTCCTCTGCAGTTTAAGAAGGAATTCTTATGGGGAGGAAAGCTGAAGTTGGCCCAACATCAGCCAACTTTGTCATGAGAGAAAAATGAAGCAGCGTGTAAGTAGTGTTCTATAATATAAAAACTAGATGCAGTTTGTTAACTCTTTCGGGCTCCCTTCATTTAAAATCCCTTTGCCTTGGGTTACATCTTCCGAGCAAGCTGGTATGAATTTTTTGTAGCTGAATAGGTCCAGAGAGAGGTTGGTAATTTCAATAAAACTTGGAAAAATAAAGTTAAAACAAATTAAAAAAGTCTTTTTTTTTAATGAAATATAAGCAAGCAAAAAACTATTTTCATATATTGATCAAAAAACTATAAAAGGACTACATTTTTCATATGTATGTTTAGTTGTATTAAGAAATTTTATTAATATATCTCTTAATAAAGAGAACATTGAAAACATCTTAAAACTGTCGTTTGCTCATATATATTATGGACGAGATGAACTCTACCCACATTGTCCCTCTACGTACTCCCAGTGCGTAGTTGATTGTAAATACTGGGAGCCTGTCTGCGAGTTGGCGTAGTCAGGAATTGCGAAAACCAACCTCTAGTGTGCCACAGGAAAGATGCTGAGCAATTACGATCTATCCTCTGACGTTGAAGACGATTTGTATTACTATGAACCAACTAGATCAACAAGAAACACTTTCCCGGTGGTTCTCCAACCCCCTGCCAGGGGTGGGCGACCGAACGGCACCTCTAACAGCAATGTCGGCCCCCTTGGATCAAATTTCTCAGTGTGGATCCAAGAAATACACAGTCAGCTCACACAACACCCAGTCGCGTGGGTTTGTTGTGTGTTATTCACAGTTGCGGGATGGGCATGCGCCGCAATGCGCTGGGCCCGCCCATCCAGTACCTCCTCAGGAGCAAGAAGTACCAGAGGAACAAATACAGGAAGGCGAGGACGCCATCCACGAAGTGCCTCGGCCCAGAGGCATACTTTCATCGGTCTGGACACAATGGAGCGCGGCACAAGTCCGCTCATTAATGAGACGGCGGTCGAGCCTCCTACTTGGAGCGAGCTCGATCGCACTTACGAGTTCTGAAATCCAACAACGCCATCTAGATGCTCAGTTTCAGTACACCATCACGTATGTGTCCCACCTCGCCAATACTTTGACTGAAATGCTTCTGGGTTTTAGAAATCCTCAAGATCAAGCAATAGCAAGCGTAAACTGGGAGAGCCTAATTCGTTCCTCCTGGCCAGCAAACGCTCAAAGGTACGCCTCATTATGCGCGGCGTCCAACTCAACCGCCTCTACATTCGGACCAGCACTCAGTCGGGCGATCACGCTGGAAGTAGCTCCCACAACATCAGACGCTGTCGCCAGTCGTATCGTCACGTACTTAAATACTCTGAACATAGTCGGAAGAGACGTCCACTACTACTTCCACGCTGTTGAGATTGAACGTGACGCCCCTCAGCCTAACGTACAACAAGCTGAGGACCAAACCTTGTCGTGGAGGGCACAACATCTTCCAATTCACGACATCGCAGTAAATTCGTATGAAACGAAGTTTGAGCGCTCGAACCATCGTCCCGACTCAATGCTGTTGTCTGCCCTGAAAGCCCGGCTCCAAGATCAATCGGCTAGCGCTCCTTTAGGAAATATAATTCGTGGTCCCTTGGTACGCGATGGAACATCGGTTATGGGATTGGCAAAGATAGCCGGCGATGACGCTGGCACCGTAATGGACGTCGCTCCATTGCATCTATCTGTTCAGTTCAACATTGCGACGACCAATTTCCAAAATATCAGTGTTGCCGCTTGAAAATATCCAGACGTCCTAAGACGGTGGGCGGTACGATAAACACGAATAATTATGCATAAAAATTCAATTTGTAGAAGAAAAGCTTAACGTCATAACCATTATATTATTTGTAGATTTGATTTTTTAAAAAAAATGTATCTTTAAATATTAACTTTGCAACATTTCAACATTAGGCTGCTTATTACCATTTTGTCGGCTCTCGACAAGGTGGGCGGTAATGTTTAAGATTATATCAAATACAATAACTTTCAGCAATCTTTCGATGCATATTTGAATAATAAACTTACGTTACACAATCGTGAATTAGCTAAAAAGAGATAAGCGAGTCTACACAAACTCTACATAATGCATTGTGCATAAGTCTTAATTATTGTTCATAGGACAGAGGTCGTTTCAGCTCGTGCTTGTTAGTTTTGGTCGGCTAGTGTTGAACTGAACAGATAGATGCACGCTGCATTGTGTAATTCCAAAACGAACAAAGGAATTATAACTATAGAATAAGTATTGAAATAAAAATAAGATTAAAAATAAATACTGAGATTTGCAAAAGGAAATTGCAATGAAATAAAAGTGCATCAACGTGTAATTTTTACTGTTTGCTGTGGCTTGAAACATCGTGGTAAGCGCTGCGCAATTAATACGAGAGTAATTCGTAACATTTTTTGGCATCCCTTGCGGGGAAGAGTGGCGATCTTTATGGCTGTCTCGAAGTACAAAAGGCTCATTGTCTCACTCTTTCGACGTACTTTACCATTTAATTGGCATTCCAGTTAAACTCAAATCTTCATCTTCATCTTAATTAGCAACGCCACCGAGTGTTTTCGAGTGACACAGTTAACATCAAACTTTAACATTTACATTTTTATGTTGAGCGCCATCTATTCGTTAATAGCAGAATAACATCTAACATTGCTTAATCTGTCAACCACTTCAGTGTCTGTTAATATTAACATTTGCTCCACAGCTGTTTTCTTCACATTTTTTTATCAATTGTAATTTGGCTATTACACATTTAAAAAATAAAATAAAGAAATTTACGTATGAAATTAAAAGTTGATTATCAACATGCCGTCTGAAGAAAAGATAACTATGTACCGTAGCGCAATTCAGAATTTTCGCGCTAATACCAGGAAAACAGCTAAGGCTAAGCAAACTGCGGGATTTATTCAAGTACGGTTAAAACTGCTGGAAGACTATTGGCAAAAATATTGCAATGCACGATATACTTTAATTGCAGAGGTAAATGAACAAGCTGCGGACCAGACAGTAAGCGACCACGTTCAACTCTTAATTAATGATACGGATTATGCCGACGTCGAAAATGCATATTGTGAAACATTGGGCGAATTAACTGATCAATTAGAACAACTGAATACAAATAATACTTCGACTGCCACCACTAGTACCAGCATTCAACAGGCCACTCCAGCCACTATTTCGTCAACAACATATTTGCCTACTATCAAAATACCATCCTTTGATGGGGATTTTCTTAATTGGTTTCCATTCAAAGACCTTTTTGTGTCAGTTGTCAAATCAAATAGGCATCTTACAAGTACACAAAAGCTGCAATATTTAAAGGATGCTCTCGTTGGCGACGCAGCCCATGTCTTAGACAATATTGCAACTACAGACACAAATTTTTTCGTTGCCTGGGATCTATTATTAAAGAAATATGAAAACAAACGAATAATTGTTAATTCATTTCTTACGCAGATCATTAATTTACCAGCTGCGCAAACGGAGTCCGCTACAAGTTTACGCATATTGAGTGATGGTGTAACTGCTGCACTACGAGCACTTGAACAACTCGAACGTCCAGTTACTCATTGGGATGATTGGCTCGTTTATTTGATGGTCAACAAGTTAGATACTGAAACAAGAAAGGCGTGGGAGCTGTCGATTAAACCTAATGAAGATTTGCCAAAATATTCAGTGCTAAAAGAATTTTTAGACGGTCGAATCCAATCCTTGGAAATGTTTCAAAGAACAGCGGAAACCAAGAGCAACGTAAAGTCATCAAAAGATGCGCTCAGTAAGTCGAAACCCTGTGTGAAAACTATGCACACAACAACAACAACACAACATTGTCATCATTGCTCTGGTAAGCATTTATTATCATATTGTAATTCTTTTAAACGTCTTATACTGCCACAAGAACGCGATATTGTTATTCAACACAAATTATGCTTTAAGGTCGTTGTCAAAAATGTCAGGCAATGCATCACACTTCGTTGCATGGTGAGCAAAATTATACACAAAGCAAAAGTCTCAGGACTGAAGCTGGCGATTCGATTGCAACACATAATGTTCGTCTACCTAAAAACAGTTCGGTACCAAAAGTGCTGTTGGGTACAGCGGTTGTTGAAGCTCATAGCGAGACAGGTCAACGGCTACAACTGCGTGCTCTGATCGACAGTGGTGCAGAAGCAACGTTTCTTAGTGAATTTGCTGCCAATCAGTTGCAGTTACGACGTAACCTAAATAAAGTCTCCATTTACGGTGCAAATGGTGAACAATTGGCAACTTCAAAAAGCACAGTATTTTTCAAATTACAGTCATTAACGTCACAATTTCGAATGAATATTGAAGCTTTAGTTTTACCTCGAGTAGGTAATGCAACTCCAACACTGCCTATACCTGATGATGATCTACGGGAATTTTTACATTTAAAGTTAGCCGACTCAAAATTCAATAAACCTGGAGCAATTGATATGATTCTCAGCGCATCAGATTATGCGTCAATAATTAAAAAAGATATAAAGCGCAGTAGCACGAACAATTTCATTGCGCAAAACACCCAATTAGGCTGGGTTATTTTTGGAGGCGTATCGACTACAATGAACGTAAAAAATTGTTGCTTTACACAACATGATTTGTGTGACACTATACGAAAATTTTGGGAAGTCGAGGAAATCGGCTTTACGCAACAATTATCACCTGACGAAAATTTCTGCGAAGAATTTTTTGCTCGTACACATGCTAGAAGCGACAGTGGGCACTATATTGTCAGGCTTCCTATTAAGCCAGATGCCAATTTGTCGAAACTGTCAGGCAGTAAAGAAAAAGCTCTTTTATCCTTAAACAATGTACAACGTCGTTTAGCACAAGATCCACGTATGCATCAGCTGTATACCGACTTTCTAAACGAATATCGTGAGTTGGGCCACATGGAGCTGGCTTCAGACGATGACAACACGAAACCAAATTGTTATCTTCCGCATCACGGAGTTTATAAGGAGTCAAGCTCTACAACGAAACTTCGGGTTGTGTTTAATGCGTCATGCCGCGAGCCTTCTAACGTATCGTTAAATGACTGCCTCCATGTGGGACCAAAGTTACAAAGAGATCCAACAGATGTAACATTAAATTGGAGACGTTATCGAGTGGCATTCACTGGCGACATCGAAAAGATGTACCGCCAGATTTTGGTGAACGACAGTGATGCCGATTTGCAACGTATACTGTGGCGTCCTTCAACATCTGCACCACCAATTAATTTTCGATTATTAACAGTAACGTATGGCACTAATTGCGCGCCGTATCTTGCCATCAAAGTATTGCACACCTTGGCTAATGAAGAAGAACAACGGTTTCCAGCTGCCTCAAAAATTATTAAAACTGAATTTTATGTAGATGATGCTTTATCTGGTGGCGAAAATTTAGCTGATGCACTTAGTAAGCTCCAAGAGTTAAAAGAACTTCTAAAAACTGCAGGATTTCATTTGCGAAAATTTAATTCAAATTCACAAGAATTATTAGCAGCATTACCGGTGGCAGATCTGGCACAACACGACACATTGGAACTTTCTTTAGAAAATGAGGCCAAAGCATTAGGGTTAGTTTGGCATAAGCAATCCGACCATTTCGGTTTCAAAATTCATTTCGACTACAATAGGTCTGAGTTTACAAAACGACAAATGCTTTCTGAGTTATGTAAAATATTTGACCCCCTTGGTTTCCTAGCACCGGTTGTTATAAGAGGCAAAATATGTTTACAGCAACTTTGGTTAGCGGGGCTCGATTGGAACGACCACTTGCCTCCAGAACTCGAAAATTTTTGGGGATGTTTCCGGAGGGAATTACAACAGCTACCTAACTTGCGTATACAACGATGGTTAAAAATTACAAATGACAGCACAATTGAATTTCACACCTTTGCTGATGCTTCTCAGTCTGCTTATGCTGCATGCGTCTATGTAAGAGTAGTAAGAGAAAACGTCGCGTCAGTGAATTTGGTTATAGCAAAAACAAAAGTTTCACCTCTTAAAAAACTAACTATTCCGCGACTAGAGTTGTGTGCAGCTGGCTACAAAGCTGTTAAAAAAGGTAAAAGACGCATTTTCCTTATATGACACATTATCAGTTTTCTGGACCGATTCGACAACGGTGCTGTGCTGGATTCGGTTACACCCAACAAGATTAAAAGAGTTTGTTGCCAACCGAGTGGCATTTATACAAGAATTTACAAATACTAACGACTGGAATTATATTCCCACAGACCAAAACCCGGCAGATTGTGCTTCTAGGGGTATATCCGTGCAGCAGCTTATTGAATACACTCAGTGGTGGCACGGGCCGTCGTGGTTGGTTTTAGAAAAACCTCAATGGCCTTCGTTTGCATTTAATGCTCCAAAGGCAGTTCCTGAGGCAAAAGACATACAAGCGTTAACTACACAAGTCATACCTAATCTATATTATCTCCTTGAACGGTTTTCAGATTTAAATAAATTGCTTGCGGTCGTGGCATGGTGTTTTCGGTTTTACAAGCGTTGCAGAAAAACCTCAACGAACTCAAATATATTTTGCGACTGGTCAGAAAAATATATAGCACTTAAACGTTTAGTAAGTTCAGTTCAACACTAGCCGACCAAAACTAACAAGCACGAGCTGAAACGACCTCTGTCCTATGAACAATAATTAAGACTTATGCACAATGCATTATGTAGAGTTTGTGTAGACTCGCTTATCTCTTTTTAGCTAATTCACGATTGTGTAACGTAAGTTTATTATTCAAATATGCATCGAAAGATTGCTGAAAGTTATTGTATTTGATATAATCTTAAACAATAGCCTTTAAGTGATAAAATTTTAATTAGTTATTCGGGTTTCCTGTTGCGAACTACATTGGTTTTTATCTGAAATGATTTCATCAGCTGAATTACAGGATATAGTTGTTATATTGATAATGAGCACAATAAATTAATCCTGAGAATGTTTAACGAATTAGGAATATATAGCAATGTCTAACTTACATAAATATTATTGTGATATCATAACAAAGGATTGTATTCACGATGTTAACATATGTGCATGTAAATTATATTATAATGAATATATATTAACACAAAAAATATTTTCTGTTAGGCTTCTATAGTCATCATCGACACTTTTAAGATCAATTTCAATTAAAGATTCAAAGTGACAAGATCTAAATAAAAAATGAACTCCACAAAAAAATGGAACAACAAAATTTAGTTCTTTGAACAACAAAAGTATAATTCATATAACAGTTAAATATCCCCTGTTCAAAATATAACACGGATAACAACGAAATATGGGCCAACACTAAAAGTTAAGATGGAAAAACATAATGTTTCTACCTAGAAGATATAAGAACATTATCTTTTTAATTAAAATTTTTCCGCATGGTATTTCAATACAAATATGTAAAGAAAAAAAAATGCAACTTTTAATTTAATTATTTGAATTAATGTAAATTGAATTATTATGCTCAAATGCAGCATCAGTCATTTCCCGGTCGTGTTATTTCGCGTTTTGGAGACCAGAATTGGCCGCCTAGATCGTGCGATTTAAAACCATTAGACTTTTTTTTTTGGGTTTTTTGAAGTCGATGGTTTACGCGAATAAGCCGACGACGACTCAATCCTTAAAAGAGGGAATTGGACGCTGCATTAATGAAATTCCGCAGCATTTATGCAAAACGGTCATTGAAAATTTCATTAAAAGATCGCGTGTGTGCCAGCCAAGCCGCGGCGGCTATCTGCCCGATATATTGTTCCATACATAACCTCATTCTGTCTACTTTACGATATAATAAAGTTTCACAATTTTTTTGAAATATCTGTGTTTTATTTAAAATTTAAATCTTACGTTCTTGTTGGTACAGATCATGTGACAGATACACTCAGGAAACTTTATTAAAACAATATATTAGACTAATTATTAAGAAAACATATTATCAATGACAATGGATATAGACACAATAACTTGCATGCAACAAAATCAACCTGTATTAGAACCAGTCAAAACAACTCAATTCTTTCCAACACATCTGATGAGAGCAAAAGCAAAGCTTAAGATTGCGCACACCGTATATGCAGTGAGTACATAGAATTGCAGAATGTTATAGCCTATCCGACGGCATTCCCTACTCATAGTTTGAGATTTTCCGTCGGGTTACCTCTGATGCCCATTGTGCCGCCGTGTGTTTGAACACACGTTTATCATTTCTCAGCTTTGGGTAAATATAAAACACACATAAACACACGGTCGCAGAATGCGCTATATGGTTTGAATTGGTCAGAAATGAAATCAACTTTATTGAAAATTTTACTGAGTGATGAAGTTCATTTTCATTTGTAACAAAGAAAAAGTGTTGATAAATAAAACCCTCTTAAATACCTATATTAATAAAATAAATAAAAGGTGTTTTATTCTGCACATCAATATCGAGGATTTTTATTAATTCTCAAACAAGTGAAAACAAATTCACACCGTCTTATTTGTTCGCCTTTAAACTCAAAAAACTTATTGAATGCTCAAACTTGGTTAACAGACTAAAAAAAAAACTTCTTTAGTTTAAGCTGAGAAGAAACGCGACTCGTTACAAAGTAACGAGAACTACACAGTGTTACCGTGCATAAACAAATGGCTTTGTTAATAAGCAGAACTGTACTGTTAATAAGCAGAACAAATACTTAGCTCTTACGTTTAAGAAAATAAACAAAAATTCTTTTTGTCATGTCGTCAATAAACGTCACAAAGTGTTTTGCACCACCAACAGACTGCACCTGCCATGTTGACGTAGATCCACTACGTATTTATAACGACATGAATATTATTAGAGATGGACTGGACATGAGATTCAACGAATCTCTTTTTACGAATGATTTGCTATGGCGGCTGGACCATCAGGATTTTATTCAGGATTTTGACGAATCGGAAGAGTGCGTGGATATCGCCCTCTTCTGTATTAATCGAAATCCGATCGAGCGAGTAATTAGATATTGGGACCAACTCAAGGCTAAGAAGCGCTCTTATATTGTTAGCTTCTTTAAGCATGATCATTTGGACCAGGATGAATATGCCGCTGCACAGTGTGAGATTTAATCAATCTGGCATCTCGAAATTAAAAAAAAATGTTTTCGTAACTCGCTCATATTTTTTTTTACGTGAGAAGGGACCCCAATTGTTACGAAAACAAACACAAAAGAGAATAAAAAAATGTTATTGGCGTGATAACAGCTATCAAACACGTGCATGCTATGCAAAAATTGATTTGCAAGCTTGCATTGATCACAAAAGTCTGAGTGATCAGGTCGAAGTTGTGAGTGGTTTTTTTTGGCCTAAAATATTTTTTGTATTGAAGGTTATTACTTAAACTTAAAATTTTTGCTTTATACAATATTTATTTTTGCACTCAAGTATTTTGAAAAAATTGTTTTATAACCAGCTAAAAGGTAAGACAAATTTTAAAGCTTTCAAATCTTTGATAGACTAGAAATTCCAAGTCCCACGGAGTTCCGTGATGGGAATGCCAGCAGAATCTTTGTTAATGTGCCCAAAACAAATTTCAAAAATAAAATCCTGCCCATTTTTTGCCTTTTTTTAGTATGAGTGAAATATCGCGAGAGGAGCTATTTTGGATTTGATTGAGCAAGGTGAAAAGCGAAAAAACAGAAGCGGTCGAAAAGCACGTTATATCAATTTTTGGAAAAGATGTTGACGATACCAAAATTAAAGATCGTATAAAAAAGCTTTGCTTTCAATTTCAATCACGATGGAGCAAATCTCACCGTGATAAAGCAAGATTTATGCATGACAATGCTATTTGGCTAAGTTCAAAAATTTCTGCTGTTGATTTTGCTCTTGATCACGCACCATCAACTTCAAAACAAATACCGCAACGCGGAAGGCGAGAAAAATAGTTTGCTGAAAGTGCTTCGAGTACACAAAAACGGAAATGCAAAGAGTTAATATCAAATGTAGCTTCGGAACAATTAACTATGGCTACCGCAATGCATCTGAGATCCTGTGGAAAAAGAGACTCAGCAAACATTGTCAAAGAGTTGTCGGCTGCATCTCCTTCGAGAGGTACAGCTATAAAAAGAGCAAGGGTAAGCATTACTGAAAAAGAAAAGTCTTACACCAGATCAAGCACTGGCCATGATGGTAGACGAAAATTTATCAACTGAGCAATACCGTGGAATACGATTGCATACGATACCATACAGATCGAAATTGTATCCATGCTATGACCTCGTTAAGCAATCAAAATTATTGTGCTGCCCAAGCCTTGTTACTGTTACTGAAACATATGCCGAAATCAATTCGCAATCCTTAATAGACCACACGGTGAAAAGATTAATAGATGCACAATATGAGGTTTTTAAGTCGTTCCCTGCCATTCAGGATGAATTAAGCATAATAATAAAATGGGGATGCGATGGAGCTGAACAGAACCGTTACAAGCAAAAATTTTCGGATGCCATGTCAGACGAAAGCATGTTTTCTCTTTCGATGGTGCCTCTTCAACTTAACTCTGGAGCTGAAGGAAGGAAACATATTTTTTGGCAAAATCCAGCTGCGTCTTCGACAAGATATTGCAGACCGATCAAATTTATTTTCACGAAAGAGGTCATTAAAGCGGAAGTGGCGCATATTCGGCAGCAAATTTCTGTTTCGAAACCAACTAACTTTGAGCTTCACGGTTATAGTTTCACGGTTAAAGCCAATTTAATTCTATGTATGATTGACGGCAAAGTCTGCACCGCTCTTTCAAATTACACGTCATCGCAAGCGTGCTATTTATGTGGTTCAACTCCAAAAACTATGAACGACATGAATGCCTTATCACAGCGCGAAATCGATGAAAATATGCTTGCTGTTGGTCTTTCACCTCTACATGCCTACATAAGGTGTATGGAGTGCTTGTTGCACATTTCTTACCGATTGGAAATAGAAAAATGGTACGTATCAGGCGATGAAAATAAGGAGAGCGTTGCAAGAAGGAAGAAAAAAATACAAGACAGGTTTAGGAACGAAATGGGTCTTCTTGTGGATATGCCGAAACAGAAAACAGGAAACACAAATGATGGCAATACGGCCAGAAGATTTTTCAAAGAAGCAGAAAAGACATCGGATATTACAGGCATAAATGTCGATCTGATCAAGCGGTTTCGAGTAATACTTATTTGCATAAACAGCGGCTATTTTATCAATATAGATGCGTTCCAAAATTTTACGTCAGAAACAAGATAGCTTTATTTGAGTTTATATCCTTAGTACTATATGCCAGTAACTGTCCACAAAATATTGTTTTATGGAGGAGCTATCATTTCTTCATGCATTCTTCCCATAGGAAACTTTTCTGAAGAAGCGCAAGAAGCACGCAATAGAGTCGATACAGTATCGCGAACTGTTTACAAGAAAAACGTACCGAGTTGACACCAACATAGATTTATTGCATAGGTTGCTTATCACGTCAGATCCTTTGATTGCAAGTTTACGTTTGCCCCCAAAAACCAAGCGTTCTACTTTACCTTCTGAGGTCATTGCACTTTTGTCTGACACCCAACTAAATGATGAATTTGATGATTTAGCATAAAAAACTTTGCTTGCAGCTCTCTGGAATTTTTATTTTTGTATAAATTTCTTATTTTTTTATTTCTACTTTTCGCTTTTTACTTTTGTATAATTTGTATATAATTTCTTTATTTTGGTTTTTTATTAATACCTTATTTTGAATATTTTCCATTCTTTTAAGAACTTTCGTTGAATTTTTTATTTTTCTCATTTCCAAAGAATCATCGAAAACTAAAGTTCGAAACTTGAACCATTTTATAGAAATGGTTGTATGAGGGTACTTATATCAATATATCGACAAGTTTTAGTTAGAAGAGAAAAAAAGAAGAAATTTTGAATATAAATGTGTAAAAAAAATTGTCCCCAACTAGTGTTTTTGAGGATAGTTCGGAACTAGTCCCCTTTGACACTAGTTGGAACTAGTTATCTTTCACCATATTGAAGCTTATAATCTCCATAACGATCGTGCCAAATTTCAAGTTGATATCTCTAAAACTTCATATAAAAATTAATTTTGAGATGCTAGATTGACTAAATCTCACACTGTGCGCTGATGAGGTAATGCTACTGACAAGAGGCTTGTACGTGTTTGATTCGAGAATATTTATCAATAGAAAGTTAGCGGACCTCTATTTCTTTTCTGATAACGGCTCTATAAAATGGTATAGACATGACCTTTCGTGCTCCGAAACATTCTTCATTATGGATGAGGAGATACGAATGAGGGATGGTGGCGTGATAAGCCTTTATGATTCGGTTCGTGATGATATATGCGTACGTAATAGTTACATTTTCTACATATTTCCAAACGCCTATTCTTAAATATTTGCGTCACGGCGCCAGTTTGGGAATATTAGTGCGAAAGATCCAATCAAGTTAAGCAACTATCATTTGACAAATCAAAACAGTCGATCATCTTCCATATTCGTTTCAGTTTTAAACCAAAAACTTTTCTCCTCCGTTATCATGAGTAAGAAAGTGTATATTCCCGCCGGAAAAGTCCTAAAGATTTCCAACATCTCAGAAACGAAAACCAGCTCGTATCCGAGTGCTTGGTTCTCGACGAATACTGATCAAAAACCAATTATCAACATTGCGGGTGTGTCCGACTTAGAGATATATATGCTGGATATTTTGGAACAATATGGTATGGACAAATGTAAACCTGTAACTGTGCCATTAGAACCTGTTATCAAGTAAACTGTGATGACAATTGTAAAAGGATTGATCAACGAGAATATCAGTCACTTGTTGGTACGCTGATGTACCTAGCAATATCTACTAGACCAGATATATTGCACTCTGTGTCGAAGATGGCTCAGCGTAATTCTGATCCCCACATAGAGCATATGGTAAAACTCAAACATATATTGCGATATTTGAATGGTACGAAGAATTTAAAATTGATTTATAAATTAAATGAGAACGGTCTCGAGGGATAGGTGGATGCTGATAGAAAATCTTATACAGGACTTGTATTTTATTACAGTGGGTATCCTCTTATCTGGGAGTCAAGAAAACAGTCGTCAGTGGCACTCAGCAGTACGGAGGCTGAATATATGACAGCTTCTGACGCTGCAAAGGAAGCTGTTTATTTAAAACGAATTTTAATGGAGGTAGATATATATATATATATATATATATATATATATATAAGATCGATTAAAACAAACTAATCAAGTTTATAACTCCAATTGGATTGAATGCTGGAGTTTCTGGACTGATTCACAAGTATGTCAATAATGAAAAACAGTGTTTGGTTACTAGGTGCTTACCAAAATTTAAAGAGAAGTATTTCCATAAATTTGATGACATATCCCATATAAACATATTATCAATGACAATATATAGACACAACAACATGCATGCAACAAAATTGTAGCATGATTACACTCTTTATCATACAACATGATTTCATTCCTTAAAAGGCATACATATAATAAAATAAATAAATATCAAGTGTCACTAAAAATTCACATGGACAGCAGACACTATTTGACACCACGTGCCGCTGCACTTGAAATATGCGTTTGAGTATGAAAATGCTAAGCAGTCAGTGTTGTGACATTGCACCCACAATGTGTCTAACTCTGTCGCTGAACTTGAAATACATTTCATGTTTGTGTGTGTTCTATGCCGCCTCACATTTCATCGGTGGGAAACCCATTTATTTTGTTTTCCCGCTGAACTAATTTTATAGATGTTTCTCAATTAATGGAGTGTAATGATGAAGGTGATATTAGTGACATATCAAGCAACGAGATGCATAATGATGAAACACATGTAACCTCAAAAAGTAATCATGGTCAAAAACGAGGGCGCAAAAATTTTTTAACAGCAAGGTTGCTAGCAGCTCTTGACAATGCCAAAGTGTCTGATGGAATGGCAGTTCATATTCTCATAGCAGCAGGTGAAGCATTTGGACTACGTGTAGAAGAACTTGCAATCAATCGTTCAACTATTCATCGTTTACGCCAAGAGAACCGTTTAAGGGAATCTGAAGAAATTTCAGCTAATTTCACTGATAATGTAAATTGTGATTTTCAGCAAGAGTTGGTTTTTGTAACAATCTTTTCATCATTTATAGGTGAGTAAAACTGGATCGCTGGTAGCTCATTTTGATGGAAAATTCATGAAAGACTTGATCGGCCCCACGAAGGTTGAGCGAATCGCAATTTCTGTTAGTTTCAACGGCACATCAAAATTTCTCGGCGCACCAAAAGTAGCATCTTCGAGTGGTGAAAATATTGCTGATATAGTGTATGAAAAATTACGTGAATGGAAAATTGTTGATCAAGTCAAAGGCTTGTCATATGATACAACGTCAACAAATACTGGCATAAAAACAGGTGCTGCAGTTCTTTTAGAAAAAAAAATTGGCCGTAGTCTTATCAATCTACCTTGCCGCCACCATATTTATGAGGTCGTTTTGCGAAGTGTTTTCGAAACAAAACTTTCTTCAACCTCTGCACCAGAAGTTCCCATCTTTGAAAGATTTTGGAAAATTTTGGCCAAATATAAATAAACAAGCTTTCAAAAGTGGCATTGAAGATTCGACCATTTGTGAAAAAATAAGTGCAGCTGAACTAGAACACTGTAAAACTTTTTGCTATGCTCAACTGGCTAAATCTCAAAATCGAGAAGACTATAAAGAATTACTACAGTTGGCTTTGATGTTTGTCGGTGCAGAGCAGTATAATTTCCGAACGCCTGGACCAACTAGCCATGCACGCTGGATGGCAAAGGCTATATATTCCTTGAAAATATTTATGTTCCGTGATCAATTCAAACTAACGAAGAAGGAATTGAATGGTTTACGCGATATTTGCATTTTTATAGTGACTCTTTATATCAAAGTTTGGTTCAAATGCACTAATGCTATAGACGCACCGCTTCAAGATTTAACTTTTATTCAAGATGCCATAAAGTATACTGAAATAGACACGGACATATCAGCAATAATTCTAAAAAAAATGAGCAACCATTTATGGTACATTTCAGAGCAAGTAGTAGCTCTGGCTTTTTATGATTCGAAAATACCCATAGAAGAGAAACAGAAAATGCTTAAAAACCTCAAATTAAAGGAACCAGTAGTAAAATTAGAAAATGGTCGAAGATGTTCCAATTTATTGGATTTTAAAAATATTTCGTTGTGTGATTTCGTGTCAGAGAAAACAAAATGTTTCTTTAGTAAATTTGGTTTGCCAATGGAGTTTTTACTGTTAGAGCCTTCAAGTTGGGAAACATCATACGCATTTGAAGAAGGTTGGACCGCATGTAAGGACTTATTTGTCGTCAATGATATTGCAGAGAGAGGCGTTAAGTTTATTCAAGACTATAATAGAATCTTGACAAATGATGAAGACGAAAAACAATTGTTGCTTCAGGTTGTTGAGGCTTATCGAATGAAATATCCATCATATAACAAAGCTACTTTAATAACATGATAAATAAAATAGTAATGATTAATAAATTTATTATTTTTTAATATGTTAATTTTAAACTATTTCCGGCCTGCAGTAAATATAGATCACCCATACAGACCCCAGTTACGGTGGAAACGGGTTTTAGCACTCATTATAACGGTATTGATCGCTGCATACATTACTACCCGCCTATTAACAACCCCCACGATTATTACTATTACGCCCAAGGATCTACCACCACAATCGCCGCCTATAACAACCGACACAAACCAGTACGATTGGTGGAGTATGATCCGAACCTCTTCAGAGGTATTAAAGAGTTACGCCGATTCAAGCATAAACTACGGCCGTGGAGCTACGAGGACTATATCAACTCTATGGACAACGCCGGCAAAAGACGATTTTATCAGTCGGCTCTCGATCACATTAGAAGTGGAACCAGAGTCTCGTCTGGGATTACTCCTTTCACGAAGCTCGAGAAAATGGGAGCAAGCAAATACAAAGCTCCGCGACTTATACAAGCAAGGCATCCAACTTTCAACCTTGCATATAGAATCTTTGCCAAACCACTTGAAAGAGCCAACAAGCCGTGTCTACAGTTTGGCAGAGGCACGTACGACGAAATTGGTGCCAAGATACATAAATTATCTCAAAAATACCGCTATTACACTGAAGGCGACCATAAAACGTTTGATGCTCACGTTACCGTTGAAATGTTACGAATTTGCCATGAACATTACCTCTCTTGTTATCAACAAAACGAATCCCTACGTAGATTATGCCGAAAAACTCTACGCAACCGTGCTCGTACCAGGAATGGCGAATCTTACACTGTTCATGGAACGCGAATGTCGGGCGACGTTGACACTGGTTACGGAAACAGCATTATCAACTATTACATACTCCGTAAACTCCTGGCCATACTGGAAAAATCGAGGGTGACGCAATTGTCAACGGCGACGACTTCATTCTTTTCACGGATGTTGCTTTGGACCGCGAAAACTGTCAACGACTATTACGACGATTTAATATGGAAACGGAAATGGGAGAGAGTACAAACTGTATTCATGGCGTTGAGTTTTGTAGGAGCCGCCTCATTTATCATCCTGATGGCCATCCGACAATGGCTTTTGACCCGGCCCGTCTTAAGAAGATTTATGGCGCCACCTATCTACCGTACACGAAATCGCAATATCTGGAGTATCTTCAGGTAATTCAACACGCAAATCACGTCGGGGTCACCAATATATAGTAATAAATAAATAGCCACTATATTATTTGTTTTATTTAAACTTTATTTATAAATAATTTTATTAAAGAGAACGTCGCACATTGGTTCAAGAGTGGCCGAAATTCATTTTTTCATGTTCGCCAAGTTTCATTGTCCTTCGACAACTTCTTCTATTTTTAGCCGCTCGTTCAATGAACTTGAACCAATGTGCGTCGTGTCGATATCAAGCAAAGAAAAAAATAGAAAGAGGAAACTCAACGCGAGTTGCCAGATCATTTTTCTCGATTCTGTCGCAAGCATACAATAGAGAAGTAAACATGGATTTAACTTTTTGCGCTGGCAAATGTAAATCCCACAAATTGGGGGCTCAACCGAAATTTTATCATTGGAAAAATGTGGAAAAAATTAAAAGCAAAGCAATTAAATGATGCATAGCAACATAAAAAATAGAAAATAAAGTCATTGAGTGGATTGTAGTGTACCTCATATGTGTACTATGCATACTGTAGTACAACCCACAAGTCAACTATGCATGCACTACAATAAGTATTAGTCGCACATGTTGATCAATCATAATAGTTGAGTGACACATATTTGAGTGCTAAATTAAATTGAGTGCATTCCAATGCAATACATTATGATTGGTCAATGAAAGTAAGTAATAAGATTCCTTTTACATTTTCATGGTGCCGAAATGAAACAAATATAATTTTAGGAATTACTAATGTAAGTTAGAAGGGCTGTTTTATTCTCATAAGTAGTATATAAGCCATATCAATTTAGAATAAAGGCAGACTTTAATTTGACAAGCTAAACTGGCACCTCTGCCTTAGTTTTATTTTTTTAGTCTCTGTTTTGCCCCTGTAATCGCACAGATCAGCAAAATACATCGACCAGTGGCAATTCTTGCCGGTCAACACACACACTTACCACATCTCCTTTATTTTTCCTCCTTTACAAGATTAAATAAAGAACAAAACCTATGTGGTAATAACAAACATATAATGTGTAAATTCGAATTTTCATGAATTAGTAACTGTTTATGCACCAAACCTTATTTGAATGCACCTGAGTGTGTCCCTTTTTTACTTTGTTCTTTTCATGCTCTTTGCTTGATTTATTTTGTATAAAATAAATCAAGTTCAAATTGCTTTGTACATTTTTTTGAAAAAGTTAGTTACAAACGTGATCTAGTCGAGTGTAGCAACGCAGTGGTCGAAGTGTTTTCTTGCTAATATTAAAACTATAAAGTGAGTAATATAAATACAAAGTGTGGCTTAAAATTAAATGAAAATAAAATAAACAAAAACAAATTATTAGTAATTACAAACAAAAAAAATTAACATCTTTTTACTAATTTTAAAAGGTGAAGCAAAAGAAACCAACGTGTTCTTTTGAATCAAAAAAAAGGTAAGCCCAACAAACATATCAAGAAATAAACTAAGTGTATTGTGTAGCATCATTGCCGGAGATCCTCCCCAGAACCAGCCCCACACTCAATCAGTAACTAAAATTGATACAGAAGAACATTCTATACTAAACTATTAAAGTTGCAATTAATTAAGCAAGTATAATGCCTAAGATATAATTGAATATTTAGATATAATTTTACTTAATTTTCATAAAACTTTAAAATATATTTAAATACACATTAAATTTTTCAGTCAAACTTATTTGCTCTTATTAATTTGTGGTAAAAATATGGTACAACCTTGAGCTGTCAAAAAAATATATATAGATATTTTTCAGATCTGTTTTAAGATTAAAAAACTATTTTCAGTTCACCAAATTCACAATTAATTTGTTTTATGTGGAATTTCAATAGAAAGATGGAGAAGAGATGTCCTACCTTTACAACCACCGAAATGGATTATTTATTGGATGCTGTTAAGAAATATAGCAGCGTCATTGAAAACAAAAATGGCTATAGAGTGGGCGCAGAAGAAAAATATAATTTAATTAAATTTTTCAGTCATATATGGATAAATTGTTTCTTGTAGGTTTGGTTTTTATTCTTAAGGCGATATATAAAAACTTTTACCATCACTTATTTGAAGAAAATATTTACATCACTTATCTCCAAGTGCAAGTCCCACAAATTTAACTGCGAAGACGACGGTTATTTTTATTTACGAGACACTGTGGTAAAAATTTATAAAACGAATATTTTATATGCCTATAGTGAGACACGGTGAAGTAAAGTGACAATTAACTTTAATATCATTGAATAAATATAAAAATGGGAATTATTGGGTCTGTGAAATTTATTATAAATCATTTGTAATAAATTACGGGCAGTCAAACTAGGCTGTCCTCAAACAGCTGTGTGCATTTGTTCCCTTTTTGTGTTACTTAAATGAAAGCTACTGAAACGAGCAGTGTGTAAAGAAGCACTAATTTGAAATAACATTTTAAATAAAGTTCAACAGGACAACTAACAAAAAAAACAAAACAACAGTTTTCCTATTCTTCAACGCCAAAAAACGGAAAGGTGTGTGGTTCCTACGATAGCAGCAGCAGCAGACGTCCACTCCATCCAGTCAAGGATTCCTCCGTCCAGTCAGGGATTCCTCCGTCCAGCCAGCCAGGTATACATTTTGATCATTTCAAAATTGATAATAAATTCAAAGAAAAACAATGAACTTATAAACCAGCCTTATTATAACCTTTGTAAGTAAAGCATGGTGCATATTTGTAATAATTATCTTATAAAGGATTGTATTGTGCAGCAAAAATATGCAAATATAGTAACTATACTTAACCCTCATACGATCTTCGGGTGAAATTTCACCCATTTTAAGTTTTAAAACCGTATATCTCTTAAAAATTTTATCGGATCGAAATGAGACCTTTTTCTAATTTTCTATATTGATATTTTACACCAAAAAACGGTACAGATTCTTTGACATAATTTAGGATTTCGAAATTATTTGAAGAATTACGTAAAAGTCCCTCGGGTGAAATATCACCCATTTAGAAAAACTCATAAGTATTATTTGTGGGAACCTTTCTGTGGTAACCTTTATGACAGAAATAAAATATTTCTGGCAGCACAGTTCAACCATATGTTTTTTATGTGTTTTTTCCATGTGATGATTTGCAAAATTATGTAATTCCGTTATTCCACATGCGTCATTTGAAAATTATTTTTGTTGGCGTAAATTTTGTAACACAAAGAAATATACATAGTGTATTTTGCAAAAAAATATCGAAAATGTCTACAACAAGAAAGGTAAATAAAAAGGTAAATAATAAATAAAAATATTTTCGAAAAACAAAACAATTTATTTTTAGCGTTTACTTGATGCTGAAATTGAGCATTTAATGGAAAGTTGTGAAGAAAGTGATGCAGCAGACGACTCTGTTACAGATTCTGAAGATTATGTTCCCGATGAGTTGGTTGAGCAAATTTCGCATTCTTCCAGTGATGAAAGTGAAGAAGAAGAGTTAGATGTACCCACTGAAGCAAGTAGTTACATTTCATCCAAGGACAAAAAGGTTATGTGGTCCACTGAGTTGCCAAGTACTTTTGGACGACCATGTGCAGAAAACATTATTCGGGATCGAGTTGGAATAACTTATTACGCTTCTAGTCGCATTGCTAGTATAATTGATGCATTTAATGTATGTTTTCCTGAAACTTTACGGAAAGTTATTATAAAATATACGAATGTGGAGGGTCTTCGTGTTTATCAAAATGATTGGAAAGATATTGACGATGTCTCATTACAATCATATTTTGGTCTACTTATACTGGCGGGCGTGTATAAATCACATGGCGAGTCACTGGATAGCTTGTGGAATGAAGAAACGGGAAGGCCTATATTTCGTTCAACGATGTCATTGAAACAGTTCAAAAAGCTAAATCGAGTTATAAGATTTGACGATAAAGCTAGCAGAACAGAACGCAGAGCTCGTGATAAGTTAGCTCCAATTAGAGAGCTATGGGACAAATGGGTGGATAATCAACAACGTATTTATGTTCCACATGAAAACATAACTATTGATGAGCAACTATTGGCATTCCGAGGTAGATGTGCATTCAAACAATATATGCCATCGAAGCCTGCCAAATATGGCATTAAATTTTGGGTACTTTGTGACAGCGTCACAAATTTCGCCTGGAATTTACAAGTTTATACTGGTAAGTCAACTCCTGATGCAGCACCAGAAAAGAAACAAGGTCAGAGAGTGGTTCTTGACCTTATAAAAGATCTAAAAGGGCGAAATATAACGTGCGACAAATTCTTTACAACATACGATCTTGCTGTCGAATTGCTAAAAAGAAAAAACACCATTGTGGGCACAGTTCGGTCCAATAAAACGTTTATGCCACAATCAACTAAACAAGAACTTCGTAAACGTTCAGTTTTTTCCAGCATGTTTTTTTTCAATGACAAAATTTCACTGGTGCAGTACGTTCCAAAAAAATATAAGACTGTCAATGTCCTAAGCACTTTTCATCATAACAAATCGGTATTGGATGGAAGGAATAAGTTGCCAGAGATTATTTCGTTTTATAATGAAATAATAGATCAGCTGGTGGGTACATACACAGTGAAACGAAAAACTAATCGCTGGCCTCATGCAATGTTTAGCAATATGATTGACATATCAGCAATTAATGCGTACGTTTTATGGCAAGAAATGAACAATGATTGGAAAAAAGGAATATTACACAAAAGAAGGTTATTTCTTCATGAACTGGGAATGGAATTGGTTAAGCCAGAAATTCAACGGCGATCTCATCTACCAAGGTCCGATTCTGCAATAATTTTGCTCAACACCATACGCCAATCAGACGAAGAGCCCTCTACGTCATCATGTGGGAAAAAAAAGAAAAATGACTTCAGGGGCCCGATGTGAACTGTGCCCGAAAAACGATAGAAAAGCCTATTCGGCATGTACATCTTGTCAAAAATTCATATGCGGACAACACAAAATTGCATATTTTATATGCAGCAACTGTAACCAAAACAATTAGTTATTATTATATAAAAGCTAAAAATATGTACCTACATCCTATGGAATTTAATGGATAATTTAAGTTTATTTTTTATTGTTTTCTTATTAATTATATTTTAATAAATATTACTTAAACGGTTATTAAAAAACTGAAAAAAATATATATTTTCATTAAAAAATTGGTAAAGGTTATACATGGGTGTTTTTTCACCCGAAGAACTTTACTGTAACTTATTTTGAGGATCGTATGAGAGTTAAGTTAACATTGTGCTTTTTGACCTTGCAACTTATTAAAGGTCATATTAGCAATGCATAAATATGATATTTACTTTCTATCGCAAGATCACTCCTATTTATAATATTTTCTAATATTTCCTAATCTGATATCATATCCTTCAATGTGAGATAAATGTAACTATTATTAATTAAAATATATTACATTGTTGATAACAGAGTCTTAATTATCTCCACAGCAAATCCCACAAATTGGGGGCTCAACCGGAATATGATAATTCGAAAAATCTTGATAAATTCAAAGAAAAATATTTCGAAGAGAACAATAGTGGTGGAGCCACCGAGATTTCTATTCTAATCAACTATTAATTTTTTTATTAAGATGTTACAAGAATTAGATAATGTTTTGAACAATATTGTTGCCACAATTAGTGCTGGAGCAACCGCAAGAAGTTGTCAGGTAAAAATGCTAGGCAAAAGAAGAAGGATGATTAATCGTGTGTCATAGTGAACCAGAGGCTTAAGCGGTATATCCTTTATGTCAACAGCAGAAATGCTTTACGCACGTCCACAGCAGCATACCTGGGTATGTACATACGTTTTGTATGGGGAATGGTACGTCGTTAGCATAAAAATGCTAATTAGGTATCTACCTGGTTTGTTGGAATTTCCGAATTATTTTTTTAGTTTGTTAGAAATGGACAAAAGGCTAAAAAATTTTATGATAACCAATTTCATCCTCACAGTCATTGTTTGTGGAAAAAAGTGGTTGTATAGGTAGACGACATACGTATATAATAAATATATAATATAGGCAGATAGAAACATTTATTGTTGCGGAAATTTCATTCTTTGTAGTATCGTCAGAAAATTTTGTTTACATTTGTGATTCGAAGTGAAAAGACGTTTCTGTTTATTTTGTGGAAATAAAAAAATATTAAAAGTGAAATGGTTGATGGTGAATGGCTTACTCCGCGACAACTAAGCGCACTTTCGTACGAAGAACAACAAGCATATATTCCGCAAGCGCTTGAAGAGAGCCAAGAAGAAACAACGCAGGGTTTGACCATTGCAGAAACGTTCCAATTGATAATGTCAAACGAAATATGCGACATAATTATTCGTGAATCAAATCGAAAGGCAAGGCAATTTTATGATATTGACAACGCAAAACATCCAACAAGAGAACCGAGATCATGGATTCCCATAACAAAAAGTGAATTTGATGCATATTTGGGCCTACTTTTGCTAAGTGGCGTTACACATTCTGGTTACGTGCATATGAAATATTTGTGGAAAACTACTTCACATCCAATATATCGTGCCGCAATGAGTGTACGACGATTTTGGGAAATAAGCCGCTTCATACGTTTTGATAATGGAAACACACGCCAGCAACGAAAACAAACTGACAAAGCAGCAGCAATATCGGACGTTTTTTTTATGCTTAACAGCTGTCTTCGTAGATATTACGTGGCTGGAGCCAACGTCACCGTAGATGAACAATTGTATGCTTATCGTGGTGGAACTGGCTTCACGCAATACATACCATCAAAACCTGCCAAATATGGAGTAAAAGTGTGGTGGGTGTGCGACTCCATTTCTTCCTATCCATTGCAGGTACAATGAATATTGTTGAAAATTGTTGAAAGTCTAAATAACTAAATTGAATATAATTTTTCAATGCAGGGACAAATCTATACAGGAATGGCACCGTCTGGTGAACGTGAAAGAAACGTTGGCGAAAGAGTAGTAAAGGATTTATGTGTCAACCTTTTTGCTGGAAGTGGAAGAAATATTGTATGTGACAACTTTTTCACTAGCTACAACTTGGCAAAAACTTTGATGTTAGAGAACAATTTATCTATATTGGGTACTTGCAACAAAAGGCGTACATTCGTCCCAGCAGCATTTGCCAACCCAAAACGACGTGAGGCTGAATCATCAATGTTTGGGTTCTGTAATCACGTTACGATGTGCTCGTACGTTCCCAAGAAAAACAAGGCAGTTGTAATGTTGTCCACTACTCATTATACAACAGAAACAACCGGTCCTAAGAAGAAGCCATTGCTTATATTGGACTACAACAAAACCAAAGGTGGCGTTGATAACATGGACAAGTGCTTGTCCGAATTTAGTACGAAGCGGCGCACAAATAGATGGCCTCTGGCTTTCTTTTATAATATTGTGGACGTTGCTGCGTTTGCTGCATACGTAATATACATTGACAACAACACTCACCTGAAGACATCTACAAGCCGCCGTAGGATGTTTCTCCATCAGCTTAGCGAGCAATTGTGCAAGCCAGAAATGGAAAGAAGGGCGAATAACAGCAGAATATCCAGAGTTTTTCAACGCGCAACGCCATCGAAGCCATGAAAGGTGGGCGCATCGGAGTTGTGGATGCTGAGGCACATGCATCGTAGGAACGTGATAGTACGGGCCGGCTAAAAGTAAAGGGGAATTGCTACATCTGCTCGAAACGACGCCCTACTCGTAAAGCATGCAACAAACCAGTGTGCGCAGAGCATTCCAAAGACTTACCTCAATGCGATAGATGTATTTGAATTTCAATAATTTTAAGCAAAAATAAATTAAAACTGACATTATATAATAATAATAAAAAAATAATTACAAAACAGCTCAAAATAAACTATACTTTTATATTATATTATCATATTTGCATGCGTTTTACTATACATACCCAGGTATGTATTCTGTTGACTTAAGGGTGCAACTTTGTAAATGGGCTTTATCTTCCGAACGGATGATCTAATCCTAACCAAATTTGAAACTGTTGCGTAAAACAGTTTTGACTAGGATATCAAGAAATTTCAAGTCGATCCGGTTATCCAGTTTAGAGCTACAGCGTTTTCAAAACTAAAAACATATCCAGGTATGTTGCCGTTGACATAAAGGTTAAATCAACATGATTTAATTGATGATTTAACATAAAATTTATTTGAAATTAAAATTATAGTAATGTTGGTTTGAAATGAAATATAACGTTGATAACAAACTATTTTAACATTGGCAAATAATAAATCAAAGAGATTTAGGGTTAGATTAATAATTTTTTTGTTTAAAATTAATATGAAACAATGGTAACTTTAAATTAGCTTCTTTTTGGAATACTTTTGTTTGAAAATCATTTCTTTTATTCTATCTATAATTTCTATTTATTTTCAATTGTTTTTTCTGTATATGTTCTTCCTGGACACATTCTTTAAATTTTTTAATAAGTCTTTTAATTTTTTAATATCTTCCTCCATTAAATATTTTTATTGTGATAGTAATATATTGTTTTTGCAATTTTTTAAACCATAAATTTTATTTTCTTTATTTTTTTGGCTTACAAACATGTGCAAACAATAGAAAAGGATAACATTGTTGTTTAATACAAATTTTCTGTGCCACAATATATGTATAATTATTAAAGATCGCCAAGGCCAAATTCTAAAACTGAATTGGCACAAGAAACAAACATCATCGGGAAGGCTGATTAATTTTTATTCGAAACACCGCAGGAGAATTATTATAAATACAGCAATAAACTTCATCAGAAGAGTTTTGGAAATGAGTCATAACGTTTTTTACGAAGAAAATATTACATAAATAACGGATATATTAAAACAAAATGAGTGTCCTAAGAAAACTATCAGAGAACTTATATAATACGTAAAGTTTAACAATTGCGATACACGAAGAGAAAATTCCATACAAAGAAATTAAGAGAGACTTAAGAACTGCGATATATACGATCGCAACAAATATGAGCTGCCATGCAAAACATGCAATAGTGTTAACGGATTGTTTAGTAAAACAAAATCCAGCCTGGAAAAAGAAGGCAAATCTAACATTGTATACGAAATCAAGTGCAGTGGAGATGAGGCTAATAATTGCAATAAAGTATATATTGGCATTACAAAAACAAAATTAGAAACAAGACTTGCTTCATATAAACCAATAGAGGAAAAAACTGTACTAGCAGCCCACTGTGCGAGAACAGGTCATACACCAGATTTCGACAACACAAGAATTTTACAACAAGAAAGCAATTATAAAAAGAGATTTATGTTGGAGATGCTCCATATAATTGATGTTCCGCCAAATAAAAGGCTCAATTATAAAACTGATACCGAAAAATGCGCTCAATTGTATAGACATACAGTAGACAAATACAGTAGATCAAAACAAAAATGATTAGTTGACAAAAACTCAGACGACGGATGAGTCATCAAAAAAGTCAGAAAACAAATAAGTGAAATAAAAATCCAAAATAAAAGTAAATAGATACATACATATTTATAAAAATTTATTTATTGTGCTGTGATACAATAATTGTGTTTTATAATTATAATAATTGTTACTATTGTTATTGTATTTTGTCAGATCCCTGATGATGGTCAACAAAGTTGACCGAAATATTGGGCAGCAATTTTTCAACATAAAATAAAAATTAATTTAATACATGTATAAAAAACATTTATATATATATATATATATATATATATATATATATATATATATATATATATATATATATATATATATATATATATATATATATATATATATATATATATATATATATATATATATATATATATATATATATATATATATATATATATATATATATATATATATATATATATATATATATATATATATATATATATATATATATATATATATATATATATATATATATATATATACAGAGCCAAAACTGCCTAATAGAATCAAGAAGATTTTCTCTATGAAACGTTTTTAGGCTGAGGGGTACCCCAGCAGAAAGAAGCGAAGATTTTTCCGTAAAGATTCCTTATTATTTTCATGTGGTAAATCTTATTAATTTTATCAAGAAGGAAAACACATAAAATCAAGACGAAAACTTGTTATTCACAATTTTTTTACTCAATTTCCGTTATTCTTGACACAAAAAAAACCATCCATAGAGAAAAACTTTTTGATTGTATTAGGTTTTCTTCTGAATTGTTAAAAAAAAGGATTTCGTATTGATTTCATTAGGTTACCTAATTGATTTTTTCAAAAAGGTATTCCTTATTAATTTCATTAGATTCCTATATGATCATGTGTAAACCATCTTTTTAACTTTCTTAATAAGAATATCTTCTTGATTATATTAGCTTTCTTATTATTTCATACATATAAATCAACATAGAGACAATTTTTTTCACGACTTTTTCGTTTTTTTACTGCAATATTTCTCTGCTGCAGAGACTTCAACATATGCATGTTTGTACATGTGTCGCCGATCATAACTCTACTTCTTTGAACTTTATATATTAAAATTAAACGTTTAGTTGAAAGTGAACAAGCGTGAAGTGAAGAACTCGGAAGAACAAAAAAATAGTTGTCCACTAAAATAAAATAATATATAAATTTAATTAAAAAATCCAATTATAAATAGTGCGTCTGATTTAATATAATAAAATAAGATAACAAATAATTGTGTTCGTACAAGGTAAGTAATACAAATCATTATTTTTTTTTTAAACTTTCCACTCATCTGCATATACATATGTATCGAAAATTTGATATCGTTGGACACAAGTAGAAAGCCGCTAACTCAAATAATTGTAAATTTAAAGGAAAAAGAAAAAAAACATAATAGAAACTGTAATTTTCAATATGTAACTTTTTTAAATGCATGTTTTAATGAAAAATACGAGTTTCTACTTGAGACCATTCCGTATGAAATGAAAGGTCCCTACCACGTCAAACTATCCTATATGCAAATCGGTATTTTTAACAAGAGCGTAAACTCCCGTCAATTGTGAAGTCAAAATTTGCGTATTCCTAAAAGTGGAAGTGTTAAAATATATCTGAATGAGTTTCCAATATTCTACGAGAAATTCAACATTTTCCAACGACGCGTATCATAGCCATTGGAGAAACATACTAACGAATCTAAAAAAAATAATTTTGCATATTGCATAGTTTGACATGGTAGGGACGATACTTATAATAATAACTGTGTTCGTTTACCCCAAAATTTTGAAAATTTTTTACAAATTTGTACTGGATTTTATTGGAAAAGTAAACAAACGGACATAATAATGTAATATTCGTGTCCGTCATGAGTAGCGAAAAATCGCTAAAATTAAAAATATCGTCAAAAAACGAAAAAAATCGCTCAAAATCGCCGAAACGAAAACCGTGCCAAAAAAACGAAAATAAAAAAAATTAAATTAAATGAAAAAGCAAAACGAAAAATTGCCAAAATTAAAAAAGGGCAAAAACGAAATCCTTCGTGTGCGAGCCAGAGTCGCACTTTGCTGAATTCATTTTCAGTTTTGGGAATTTTTTCGGTTTTTGACGGTGTTTTTAGTTTTAGCATTTTTTTTTTTTTTTGTTTTGATACCTTTTTCAGTTTTGGTGTTTTTCTCCCATTTATGGCAATTTTGTAGTTTTTGCGCTTTTTTTTTTTTTTGTTTTAGCTTTTTTTCGTTTTGGTGATTTTTTCCCGTTTTTTAGTTTTTTGGCGATCTTTTTATTTTTGGCGATTTTTCGCGTTTTAGCAATTTTTTTAAATTTGGTCATTTTTTTTTCTTTAAGCATTTTTTTATATTGGCGATTTTTCGTTTCGACATTATTTTTAATTTTAAAGTTTTTTAGCGTTTTTTTAGTTCAAAGAGTTTTAGTTCAAAGAGTTAAATTTATAAAATATTTAATATTTTAAATATTGAAAGAGCTTTATGTTTGTAGGCTATTTTATGAAGTTTATATATATATTATATTAGTTCCATGCAAATAATGGCCGACCAGAAAAGTTTAACTGAAGATATCGATATTTTGCCTATTTTTAAATCATGGGAACTGTGCGATGAAACATGCCACATTCTTTTATGTTTTGGAATTACTTCAACAACTATATTAAAAAAAATGGAAATTGAAGACATTGAAAATTTATTTAATAAATTGGACCAAAAATATACTGGGGAGCTAATAAAATTCAAAGCAGGCTTAAGGGAATGGAGGAGGAATATTGTACGTACAATATAATTTTTATGACAAAAATATATATTTTCACCTAAGTATTGTTTCAGAACTTACCATTTATATGCGAAAGAGAAACGTTATCGGCAAATAGTCGGATATTGGAGTGGTTGGAAAAAAATTTCTGACAGACTTAGTAGTTCAGGGTGTACGGACTCCCCACTCGGTACACAGATGTCAACAGAAAATTCCATATGTGGAACTAGCCTTATCAACCTTCTTAAAGGTACCGTAAGAGGACAGCTAGTGCTTACGTTCCATGAAAAAAATAAGTACATTGATTCAAAAAACCAGAAGACATTAGTTCATTGTATTGTTGAAAAATATGTTGGAAATAGAGCCAAATTAACGTATGCAGAAATGCAGCAATGGTCTTATGTTATCTGCGAAGTATTTACCAAAGAAAAACCGGTAAAAAGTTCACATTTTGACCAAATTTCATTTAATGTCTGTTTTTTTAATAATTCCGGTTCTTGTAGGAAACATACTTTTTGAAACGCAAAGACGGGAAGAAAAATCCAACAGGAAAATTATTTTCTCGTTGGACTAATGTCGAAAAAGAAAATTTTGATAATTATCCTGCCACTGCAAACGAATCTCTTCAAGACTTGCATTGCGGTATGAATATTTCAAATTATTTAAAGTAATATATTTGTACAATTATCTTTCTCTATTAAAGAAAAATATTTCGAACAAAAGTGCTGGTTGCAGCACAATTGCAGTCCATGGGATCAGGTACTTTCTTTCTGGAGGGAAACAAGAAAAACTAGAATTGAATAGATACACAATGCCAGTTCTTTGAACCATGTTTTACAAGAATGGCCACGATACAATGATTTTTTAGGTCATGAACTTGTAAGTATTGGTATTTTTTTAAATTTTCTTTAACTTTTAACATCTTTTTTATTCTGAAAAGGTCGAAATAGATTTCGATTTTTTATACCCGGACAAAGGAAATAAATTATTCTTAAAATTGGAAACTTTTTATAAAAAGTTGTTTAACATTTTTGACCACGAAATCAAAGACCGTGCATCAAGAGAATATTACATACAATATTTACGTAATGAAAATATTACAAAAGGTACAATGTTCTTTTTTTTATATACATATGCATTTAATATTCAACATTTAAAAATGTTTGTATTTCTCTTCAGATTCTAAGTATTGTGTATGTACAATACTTCTTCATGCTTTACTACAACCACAACGCCTTAATAAAGAATATAAGCCTTCAATAGCCGATGCCCAAACAGATTTCGTGACATTAGTACCAACTATTAATGATATTCAGCCAAAAATCATGGAAATCATTAAAATGTATGCAGAAAGAAGAGAAACACTTCAGCCAAGAATAATGGTTATTGGATCAGATTTTTCGAAAATTTCCGAGTTTTTCGTATTTTGTGACGGCCTGAAGTGGAAGTGCGCTTCGTATATGAAGTGTGTAGATATTATTATTAAGTTATCTTACGTTTTTAAGACAGAATATTCCCCAAAAAGCAAGCAAGTATGGTCATTTTTAGAACAGTATTTTTTTGATTTAAAGTCTGAGGATTTTGCCTCTGTTGCAAATTTGTTAAGCAAATTACAGTAATATTATCCTAATTAAATTTTTTTTAAAAATGACCCTACTTGCTTGCTTTATTTGTACAAAAAGTCATACAACTTCAAATGATCTTATAAAACATTTAAAATCATTTCACGGAACACCAACAATATATGAATTTCGATGCGTTCAACAAAACTGCGATCAAATTTTTCGTAATATATATAGATACCAGAATCATTTAAAAAAACATACTAAAAAATTTATTAACTTACCAAACTTACCACCTTTGACAAATTCTGAATCTAATACATTTTCTGGAAATCAGCTACAACTTTTACCAAACTTACCATCTTTGACGAATTTAGAACCTAATACATTTTCTGAAAATCAACTACAACTTTTACAAAACTTTTCCTCTTCATATCAAGAATCAATAATATCATTCCTACTTAAGCTTCACTCTAATAACAATTTTACTCGTAAGGACATAATTGAAATTCAAAATTTAGTCACACAGTGTGTTACAACGCCAATTTGTAAAATTATAACAACATTTTTTAAAATCGATGAAAACAATTCATCACTAATCGAAGTCATGAATGCATGTTCTCAGCCATTCTCTGGTGTAAGTAGTGAATATAACTTTTTAAAAAAAATAGAAAATTTTAATCTGTATAAACACCCACAGAAATATATTCTTAGTGAAGAACTATCCGAAGTCGTTCTAAACAACAATCCCACTTTGACATCAGCAAAAACAGAAATCACCCTTACAGACATTCCTTTTCAAATAAAGAAGTTGAAAGCAAAGGAGTTCTTAAAGCATCCCTTCTAAATATAACGCAATATTTAAAAAGTAATTCTTATTCACATTTTATCAAAGGCGAATACTGGCAAAATTTAAGTAATAATCAATTTTATGAAACAATTCCATTATTTTTGTATCTTGACGATTTTGAGGTAAATGACCCTTTGGGTTCAAAATCAGGCCAACAAAAAATTTGTGGTATATACTACAGTTTCCCAACCATACCACACTTTCAAATAAGTAAACTCGCAAATGTATTTGTTGCAGGATTTATAAAAAGCCAAGATTTTCATGATAATGGAATTGCTATTTCTTTAACACCCCTTATAAAAATATTGAAGACTTTAGAAGTTGATGGTTTACAAGTCATTGCAGATGGAACTAGTTACAGATTGTTTTTTAAGTTGGCACAAATATTAGGTGATAATCTAGGCCTAAATACTGCATTAGGTTATGTCAGTTCGTTTTCAGCAAATTCTTTTTGTAGGGTATGCAAGAGGAACAAACATCACACTCGCACTGATTGTCTACAAGTTTCTTCTTCTTTGCGGAATAAAAATAATTATAATCGCGATGTTTTACTAAATAATCCAGTTACTACTGGTATAAAAAATGTGTCAATTTTCAATTCCTTGCCATGTTTTCATGTTACTGATAATATTGCGTGTGATATAATGCACGATTTGTTCCTTGGGGTTTGCAAATACAATCTCTCACAAATTTTAAATTATTTTGTTTATAAAAAAAAATTTTTTTGTATACAAACCTTAAATTATAGAAAGCAGATGTTTCAGTATGGGGAAACTGAAATTGGAAACATCAGACCACCCATTCAGAAACATCATATACAGAACGCTTCCTTTAAAATGAATGCTAAACAAATGAAAACATTTTTCCACCTAATTCTTTTAATGATAGGGGATTTAGTAGATCCAAATGATATGGTAAATAAATTCCTAATTTTGTTTGTTAAATTGCTTGATTTTTTACTATTACCAAATTACAATAATACAACATTAAATAACTTGGAATTGTTGATTAAACAACATAATGAAATGTATCAAGCATTATTTAAAGAACATTTAAAACCAAAATACCATAACCTTGTCCACTATCCTACAATAATAAAAAAATTAGGTCCTCTTAAATATTTATGGTCATTTAGGTTCGAGGCTGAACATCAATTACACAAGCAATATGCACGAAACATTACTTCTAGAATAAATATCCCACTGACTTTAGCCATAAAGTCCTCTCTCAAATTCGCAAATTCTGTTTTAAATAACGAATTCTTTCAACAGGAATTCTATTTTGAAGGAGTACAGAAGATTGAACCAATTAAATATTCGATAAATTTGACCGATTTTCATTTGTATAAGAGAACGAATAAAATAATTTTTCGAGGAATAACGTTCAAAGTTAAATATATAGTCACTGTAACTAAAGATGACGCTGTAAATATTTATGAAATAGTCGATTTTTTATGCAAAGAAAACAATATAAAAATTGTTGGTAAGAAATTTATAAACCTGAACTTTTCAGAAAGATTTCAATCTTATTTGATCGGCAATGAAACTGAAACATGTACCGTGATCAACTTGATCGATTTAGACGGACCGCCTATCCATTTTTACTTACTGAACAATGGACTTAAAGTTATTCGAATAAAAAAATACTGGTAATAGTACTTACTTATATCAAATGTACATATGAAAATTGAAGTAAATATATAAATAAAAAAATCAATAAAATTTTCAAATAAAATCAAGAAGTATTATTTTTTTAAGAAATCAATAAGATAACCTAATAAGATCAGGAAGAAAACCGTTTTAAATAAATCAATATCAATAAATTACACTGTTAACAGAGTCTAAGGCCCATTATTACAACTTGGAAATAGTTAAAGACAGAATTTTGTCGGACGAATAAACAGTTTATAACTATTACAAATTTATTTTAACATACCAGGTATGATAAACTTGCCTTTATATATATATATATATATATATATATATATATATATATATATATATATATATATATATATATATATATATATATATATATATATATATATATATATATATATATATATATATATATATATATATATATATATATATATATATATATATATATATATATATATATATATATATATATATATATATATATATATATATATATATATATATATATATATATATATATATATATATATATATATATATATATATATATATATATATATATATATATATATATATATATATATATATATATATATATATATATATATATATATATATATATATATATATATATATATATATATATATATATATATAAAATTATTCTAAAAATTTTTATATGAACAATTACTATTGGAAAAAAAACCTATTCGAATAAATTTTAGCCAAATAGTTTTATTCGAATATATAATTTGTTTTCGAATGAGCTTTGGAATAATGCTTATTTTAATATTTGTACTCAAATAGATTTTATTTCATTAATTTCATTTTTGCGCCTGAGTGTTACTTCTAAAAAATTATAATTTTATTCGAATAACTTTTGCTCCAATAATTTTATTCGATTAATTTTTAATCGAATAATTAAATTTTAAGATTAATAGTTTTTTTCGAATACACTATTTAAATGAAGCTTAGTCGAATATTTTTGTTTGAATAATTTTATTCGAGTATGTTTAATCGAGTTATTTTAGTTTTTATTCTAAGAAGTTATTCGAATGATGTTCACTTGAAAATTTTGGTCGAATATTTTTAAAATAATATTTATTTCAATAATGTTATTTTACTTCTTTAGTTCAAGTTTTAATACCGACCGCATCACTTTCACGCGCACTTTGTTTTTAACATGTAATGTTGTATGTTATATTTAGTTGTGTAGTATTTTTCTTCTAACAATTTGTTAAACATTCATCAAATGCAAATTATTATTTAGTATGAGCTCGTTCGTATCACAATCATACAAATCAAAAATAATAAAAAAGAAATGTGGGTGGAATATTAAGTAGCTGGAGAAAAAAAACGAATGCTAAAGTTGGTAGTTGGTAAATTAATGCGCACATGGAATACTGATGTTTAAACGTTGTAAATGTAGTAGTATTTATAAATATTAGAGTGCGTATATGTGGCTAATTACATTTACAGTTTTGTGTCTAAAAAAAAGGAAATAATACTTTCATTTATACACACGCATACTTATGTAAATATTAAGCGTATAATAAAAACTTTACATATTTAACTTATAAAAACAAAACCACTTTTAGTGTTTCAATTGTTGTGTTAATGTTAAAATAATAAATTTTATTATTAATTTAATTTAATTTCAATTGTAATGCTTGGCATCAATTTGATGACTTAAATAAAACATTACTTTGAAAGAACTAAAAGTTACAGAAATATATGCATAAACTTTTTATGATGTTTTTGAAGTCGATTAAAATATAATAAAATTTATGTGATTTTAATTGAACCAAAAAACAACTTAATTGCTCAAGGTTTTACAGCAAACCATTTGAAGCTTCTAAGAATTTGACATACCGATTTATTTCAGTTAATTTTTTTTCAAGGCGGCAAAATTTTAATAGAAAATTTTCTTAACATTTAACTAAACTGCTATAAGGTTTCTATTGGTATATCAAACTTAAACTTTAATTTTTCACATTTAAACCATAGTTTTCCTGACACAGTTACTAAGCTTTTTCAAAACTTTCAAACAAACTAATTTTTTTTATTGATTACATTGGACAACAAAAAATAGCATGGCTCTAAGGACTGATTTTGGCAGAAGGTGCTTTGAAAGCTTACATCTAGGATTCATTTAAGGGGGTGTAATAGCCCCACCCCCTCACCCTTTTCAACATAGCTATAGTGACTTGGAATAGGAAATCTTACGTTTCAGGTATAAGATGTGCTCAGCGCGTTTAAGTTAAATCCCACGAGAAACATAGTTGGGGAACATTTTAAAGCTCTAACTCTTCGTCATATGGGTCTTTTTGTCTCTTTCTGAAAATAGGGACAAAAAGGTCCTCTAGGTGTAGCGAGCTGAAATGGTCTACAAAAATACAGCGGGTCGTCGTGAAAACGGAGATAACACACCGAAGTGCCAATGTGTGGCAAGATTTTTGACTGCGCTGGCATGCTGGCGTTTGCTCCGGCTGCACCTCGCCGTTTTTTGTGGGGAGGGGGGGGGGGGGGGATCTTTGTCAACCTCTCTGTGCGCTTACTCCGCTACTGCTAAACTGTTATTAAAAAGTGAGTCAATTGTTTCGATGCAGGATATTTGGGGTTCCTTGCCAAAGCTAAAGGAGGCAATGTTTTATTTCCTCCACTCCTTAAAAGAAAAGCCTGAAATAGGTATAGCGTTGACATTATTAAACGAGGCTGCAATGTCAACAATTAAATGTATGTTACACTTTATAGAATGTGAACATCCAACATATATATATATATATATATATATATATATATATATATATATATATATATATATATATATATATATATATATATATATATATATATATATATATATATATATATATATATATATATATATATATATATATATATATATATATATATATATATATATATATATATATATATATATATATATATATATATATATATATATATATATATATATATATATATATATATATATATATATATATATATATATATATATATATATATATATATATATATATATATATATATATATATATATATATATATATATATATATATATATATATATATATATATATATATATATATATATATATATATATATATATATATATATATATATATATATATATATATATATATATATATATATATATATATATATATATATATATATATATATATATATATATATATATATATATATATATATATATATATATATATATATATATATATATATATATATATATATATATATATATATATATATATATATATATATATATATATATATATATATATATATATATATATATATATATATATATATATATATATATATATATATATATATATATATATATATATATATATATATATATATATATATATATATATATATATATATATATATATATATATATATATATATATATATATATATATATATATATATTATATATATATATATATATATATATATATATATATATATATATATATATATATATATATATATATATATATATATATATATATATATATATATATATATATATATATATATATATATATATATATATATATATATATATATATATATATATATATATATATAATATATATATATATATATATATATATATATATATATATATATAATATATATATATATATATATATATATATATATATATATATATATATATATATATATATATATATATATATATATATATATATATATATATATATATATATATATATATATATATATATATATATATATATATATATATATATATATATATATATATATATATATATATATATATATATATATATATTATATATATATATATATATATATATATATATATATATATATATATATATATATATATATATATATATATATATATATATATATATATATATATATATATATATATATATATATATATATATATATATATATATATATATATATATATATATATATATATATATATATATATATATATATATATATATATATATATAT
>CATQFL010000003.1:2500-27928 GCA_956483635.1 Panzeria rudis | reverse complement strand
AGTACCTGCCTCCAATAAAGTTTTTGGAGGAACATCAACGCCGGTTGGATTTCGAACAACGACACTAGAAGCACCTTGAATCTCAGCATGCACATATATATCGTTCGCACGCATATATCTAAATTATTTCAAAATCAAGAAAATAAAAACGAAATATATGTAATGGGTGATTTTATAAGAACTATCGGAAAGTAAAATAAAAAAAAACACATAAAATTCAGAAAAATGCATGAAATATTTATTTGGATCGATAGTTGGGTCGATATAATTTAATGTTTGAAGATTATTTCATGCAAATGTTGGCAGCGGCTGCGCCTCAAATGGTCCATCCGCTTAGTCCAATTTTGGCATACTCTTTCCAACATTTCGGCCGGTATCTCACGAATAATGTTGGCAATGTTGGCTTCCAGTGCGTCAATCGAAGCGGGCTTGTCGCTATAGACATTAGCCGTAACATAGCCCCACAAAAAATAGTCTAGAGGCGTTAAATCGCACGATCTGGGCGGCCAATTGACTGGTCCCAAGCGTGAAATAAACTGTTCACCGAACTCGCCTCTCAATTGGTCCATTGTTTCGCGTGCTGTGTGGCATGTGGCACCGTCTTGTTGAAACCACATGTCATGCAAGTCAAGCTCTTCCATTTTGGGCAGAAAAAAGTTTGTAATCATCGCACGGTAGCGCTCACCATTCACAGTAACGTTGTGATTCGCATCATCTTTGAAGAAATACGGCCCAATGATGCCGCCAGCCCATAATCCGCACCAAACGGTTGTTTTTTGTGGATGCATTGGTAGCTCTTGCAATGCTTCTGGCTGCTCTTCACTCCAAATACGGCAGTTTTGCTTGTTCACGTATCCATTCAACCAGAAATGAGCCTCGTCGCTGAACACAATTCTTCGAAAAAAAAGTGGAGCGATGAACTTTCTTAACATAGCACGCATTTTGGTAATAAAATTCAATAATTTGCAAGCGTTGTTCGTTTGTAAGACGATTCATGATTAAATTATAGACCAAACTGAAGATGTTTGACAGTGACACAAGATACAAAACGTGCGTGAGCTGTCAAAACTAGTGTTGCCAAAAAGATAATAGCAAAAAAATCACTCGTTACTAGTTTTTAATAAACATTAAACATAACTTTTTAACTAAAGGAAATTGTTTTTTATATATGTATAAAACACCAACGTGATTGGCCGACTAAATCATCATCGCCCAGCCCAAACTGCTAATGCTAGAGGCTTGAAATTTTGTATGTGGCCTCTCCTCTCGATATATATGAGATTTTTGGCAATTCAAATACAAAGGTGTAAAAACGGGTGAATTTGGTAACCTTACATCTGCGGATATAACAAAGGTAGACATAAAATTCAAAAACATCAGAAGATCAAAACAAAAGCCAACAAGTATTCGGTAATTTTTTGGTATTTCATTTATCTTCTAAAGTAATAAAGATGGGGAGAACATTAAGTCGTCATCTTCTCTCATTAAGAAACCATCAAACACGCTTTTGTACCTTTTGGAAATTCGAATATGTTGTATCCATAGACTTAACACTATAAATGTAGTGTATGTATATATAACATGGCATATGCACACTAGGGCTGGAATAGTGCTAGAACCCCATAATTTTTAAGGTTTGAATAAAAAATGCATGATGAGGGTTAAAGGCTAGCAAATGTTGACATATATAACATGGCAACATGTGTCGCACCATGTCATTGTCAGGTCATGCATTGTCGTCCCAACATGTTCGGCTTGACATTCGAAGACACAGCCAAATAAGTATTAAACAAGTCTGAACATCGTCTTACAATGATTAAACATACATGAACATGCGAAAAGCATTATGTCTTTTCAAAAGACACTATAGCTTTGTTCATTTACTTTCCTATCACTTTCCATCAACGAGAGAGTAAAAAGGAATTTTGTAAAATTACTCTCAAAAATAATAAAAAGTAAATGAACACTTTACCATCCAAAATTTTCAAGCTAAAATAGTGTTATAATATATAGGTATATATGAGTACTTAATAACTACTCCTATATGTGGAAAAATGTAATATATGTACCTATTACTATAAAAATAATGTGATTTCGGCATTTATTATTATTTCTTTTCAACAAAATTGAATAAGAAATTGAAAAAAGGGTACATATCTGAAATTTTAAACTTTTGAGGTAATGAAAACAAAAACAAATTATTTTGTAATGAAGTACAATATTTAAAAAATTTATATATGGATTACATTTTGGGACCAATTATCAATCGAAAGTTGCAGAAATATTTTTATGTTAACGTCATTTTGGCATGTTCTGTGTTTCACAAAAAAATAAAATTATGTGTATTTCTCATAGCATTGTTGTTATAAATAATTTTTTATAACAACAATGCCAAGAAAATTCACATTATTTTATTTTTTGTGAAACACAGAATATGCCAGAATAACGTATGTTTATTTGTGTATTTTCGTTAGTTTTGGCAATATTTTTGTTTTAGCGTTTTTTTTTTGTTTTAACGTTTTTTTTTACTTTTTGACGATTTTTTAGAGATTTATTTTAGTTTTGGCGCTTTTTTGGGTTTTGGGAATTTTTTCGGTGTTTGCTGATTTTTTTACTTTTAGCGATTTTTTGGGTTTGACACTTTCGTTTTAGCAAATTTTCGGTGTTTGGCGATTTTTTAGCTTTGACGCTTTTTTCGCTTTGGTGATTTTTTCCATTTTTGGCGAATTTTCGTTTTTGACGATATTTTTAGTTTTAGTGTTTTTTTCGTTTTGGCGACTTTTTTCGGTTTTTGGGTTTTTTTTTAAGTTTGGTGATTTTTTAGTTTTGGTGATTTTTTGCGTTTTAGTAATTTTTTTGCAATTTTGGTGTTTTTTCCGTTAAACGCTTTTTCATTTTGGCGATTTTTCGTTTTGACATTTTTTTAATTTTGAAATATTTAGTACATATTAGCTTTTTTTAATTTCAAGAAATTCCCTCTTATGGTTTCCAAGATACTGCTAATTGTCTAAATTACATAGTCAAATTTACATTAACATTAAATATATTTATGTATGAACTAATTGGATTATCTACCGCCATAGTGTAAAGTACCGAGTATCTAGATACTCATAATATTTGCAATACTAAAATTTGCTGCAACATCCTCTGGCCCTGATGTACTAGATCCTGTGTTGCTAAATTCCATTGCTTTAGACATCTTATTTTTGTGCGGTTGGTCCTAAATTAAACAAAAATTGGTTTTCTATCGTATTAATATATTTCATCGCTTTAAAAATTAACATTCACTTAGAATTTCTTAAATTTTGCAAAAATATTTTTATTTCCCAACTTCTTTTAGCAAACTTGATTTGTAAATACAAACACAAAACAGCTGTTTGAACAATTATTGAAAGTAAAAATTTTACTATCAAGAATTTTCAACAATTTTTTTGTGTCTCAATTTGTTGCTCTCTTTTGACGCTCTCTCGTTGAAAATTTTTGGAGTTAATGAACACTTTCTATCAAAAATTGTTAACAATTGTTAACAATTTTCAGTAAATGAACACAGCTTATGTCTTTTAAAAAGCATAATGTCTTTTGAGAAGACAGGTGTCAGTTCAAAGTCTAGGCTGCTTTTGAATTGTGTGGTGAATGAAAAAATTATCATACGTAGGTACGATACGTTGAGAAAAAAAACCCTTTAGATATTATTAACAATTTGCAGACAATTTTTGTTATAAAAAGATAAAAACCCAAGCAAAATTATGTACTTTAAAATTTAAAGTGAATTTTTTAAAATCATCAGTGACAATAGAATAATTATTGGTTTGCCAATATGGCTAATATGGCCAACATAAACGAGCTAATTGAGATTCTTAAACCCTTTGAGGAAGTTTCGAAGCTTTTGGAAGGAGAAAAGTATTCAACCATACACCAAGTGTATCCTCAAATCAGAAAGCTTAAAAATTTACTAAATAAAAACCATCCAAATGATTCAGAAAATGGCAAAAAGTTTAAGGAACAACTGCTTATCCATATGTAATCTGTAGTTGATGCAAATATTAAGGACATTCATAAAATTGCACTATTTTTATTTCCAGCGGCAAATAAACTTCAAATTTTTCCGGAAAGTGAAAAGAAATGCTAAGAGCTTACGAGGATGCCTGGAGTGTCTCCAACGTTCCAATTGATTCTACAAGCACTGATGATGATGATCCTTTTACGGATTTTGTTCAAGCTGCAGCAACATCCGAATATGAAGACGAAGTAAGCAATGAAATATTTAGGTATGAGAGTCACATAATACTCTACCACAGAGAATTTGATGCATTGGAGTGGTGGGAAAGTCGAAAAAGAGAATATCCGTTGCTATACAAGCTAAGCTGTCTTATACTAGCCACTCCAGTCAGTTCTGCATCATCAGAAATACTTTTTTCAAAAGCACGGCACTTATTGTCTGAAAAACGATCATTGCTTGGAAAGAACTCATCTAATGTAAATAGAATCATGTTTTTATATAATAACTTAGATTTAAATGCCTTGCATACATTAAATTTTAATTAGGAGTAGAATTTTATAATATATGTAAATAAATATGTATTTTTAATTAATAATTTATGGGGCGTATTTGGTTTTATTTTAAATTATGTGCTCATTCTGATATCTATTAGCAACCAAAGCCTTGTTCACCAAAATTTTTTTATATTATTATGCATTTGCTGATTTTTAAATCGAGCAAAAAGAGTTATCCTGCCTGATCTGTAAAACGAATCCGAATCGTTTTCCAAAAATAAGTGTCACGTTTCCCGTTTTTTCTTTATTAAGCAGTTGCTAATAAAAACCTAATGAATAAATAAAGACGAAGTATTTTAAAACATTTCTACCACACACACACACTCCCCTATGTAGAACACTTAACAACATTACCTTCAACACAGCATTATGAAGTTAAGTTGCATGACATGACTTGGCATTGCGTTTGAGTTCACACAACATTGTACAACATGGTGTTTGAGTGTGCATGATATGGCAAGGCTTGAAATTTTTCTATGTGACACTTTTTCAGAAAATGTTGGCTTGTGCAGGACTTTAATGAAGGTAAATGGCTCCTCAACGAGATAAAATCCACAAAAAGCTTTAGTAGTGCCAACATATACTTTCTGGCATATGTCAGACCGGTCCCCATCACAATTAATTTGGTATACCAAGTTAGATTTTTCTTCATTTTCCACTTTATATTTTGTTTGTGTTAATAACCTTTGGTTGGTATTTGTGGCTTTAAATGCTAATTGATGTTTTTCTTTATTGTAAATGTTGGAATGCTTTAATTGTAAATGTTGGAATGCTTTAATACTCTATTAATAAAATTCGTTGCCGTGTTTATAATTATTTTTCTAGGATGCTTTGAAAAGAAATTAATAAGCCTTGCCGAACACATTGGCTTTTGATACCAATCTAATTTAAGCGTGTTACCGTCTCTAATTATAACTGTATTAAGATATGGTAGTTTATTGTCGCTCTCCAGCTCCTTTGTAAATTGAATATGTCCGTTAAAGGTGTTGAGTATGGTATCCGCTTCCTCTCTTCTAATAATAGTGAAAAGCTCGTCCACATATTTCGAAACTATTTCTCATCTAGTAGTTCTTCCACGATTATGTCTTAGCTAACTCCAGATTGTCCCTATAGGAGTCAAATGTATAACCAACCGCCAATATTTTTCTTATCCCAACATATTTTCAGAACATTTCGAATTAAAATCATAAATAATAATACTTAAAAATATGGAAAAAGTGCCTACCTTCAAACTGTCGAAAAAGACAAAACCGGCAACTACTTCGATGTGATATTGTCACTTTATGATACATAAACACTCATAAAGTAGAACTTTTGAAATGACAAGACGGGGTCTGTACCCGGACTTGTAGCACCACAGCGAATAAGTTTTCGTCCTAAAATACATTCATCATCATATTTCGTTAAATATTAACTTTTCGAAAAAGTTGCATTTGGCAAATGTTCATTGTATTGATTAGTTCTTTCGATTGGCATAACAGCAAATCAATATTTCGATAAAAAAATTTTTAATTCCTTTTTTTCAAATCCGATCCAGTGTGAGTCGCTCCCGGAGGTGTAAAATGTAAAACTCGCTCCCACTAATATTCCCCCTCCCCCTAAACATTTTTATGAACATACCACTATCCTATCGGCCTTCCTTCATCATTTCATGCTGTCAAAAGTTCATATAAAAAAAATAGTCGCGAATTTCTCATGAAAAATTGTTGCAGAAGTAGTACTGTTTATTTTGTGAAAAACATATGAAATGTATCTACAACATTTGGAGGCTTCATGCGAAATAATATAAGCACCACTTTTTTCGTGTGGAATTTACAACAAACACATGGGGTTTTTTTAAAAACGTACACAATTACCAACATACATTCAAGGGCTATTATAATTGGTTACTTGTCATATTTTTCGTATGGAACGACTAATGTTGATCAAAAATTTTCGAAAATTTTAACAGAGTACTGAGCTTAAGGGGGCTCCCATAGTAAATACTACTTTTTATAAAATTAGCCCCAAGCGCCCTAACTAGCCCCAGAGTGTCTCTACAGGAAACAAATCTATGACCGACCCCCAATATTTTTCTTACCCCAAATTTTTTTCAGAACATATCTACCCTCCATCTTCAAGCATTAAGCATGGTACTCGGTTCATCATTTCGTGCGAAGTGCTGTCAAAAGTCCTTATAAAAAATTGACACGAATTGCTCACGAAAAATTTTTGCAGAAGTAGTACTCTGTTTATTTTGAGAAAAACATCTACAACATTTAGTCTTCATGCGAAATAATATGAGCACTACTTACATGTCATATATTTCGTATGAAAAAAACCAATGTTGATCAATAGTTTTCGCAAATTTGAACAGAGTACTAAGTTTTATTGTCCGATTATCGATGGCAATCGAACTTCAGTTGCGTTGCCAGCAGGCAACTGAACGTTTGTGGTTGCCAGAAAAGTACTAAAAAGCAACTGTAATTGACAGCTTTTAGTTGCCGTCCGTAATATGATTTTTAGCAACTGGCAACGCAACTGAAGTTCGGTTGCCATCGATAATCGAGCCATTAGGATGCCCCCATACAAAGTTTTTAGTTTTTATAATCTTTTTGATATAGACTGGTTTTTAACATTGTAGTTGTTGCGCTTTGTAAATGAAATTAATTTGCATAGATAGGTCCTTGGAGTGATCACCTCCCAAGAAATGCTTTAATCCCCCCTCCCCCAGAAGCTTAAGATATTGTAGTATTTTGGTAATGGTAAGCCAACAAGAGGCACTAATTTTGGCTTTACCGCTCCTTCATCAGAAAATGTTTAGCCCAACATTTTTAAAAAAATACCTCTCAATATTAAATCATTGGGTGGTCCACATACTAAAAATTTTAATATCTAAAAATTTTTTATTAAAAAAATGTTATGACGGCAACATAAACATTTGATGTTCCTATTATTTTAGTACACCTTTTGCATGAAAAAAATACAAAGCATTTCTGGTGAGGTGATCACTCCCCAGGGCCTATCTATGCAAATTACTTTAATTTGTGAAGCGCAACAACCACAACGATAAAAACCTGTCTTTATATCAAAAAGATTATAAAAATTAACAATTTTGTATGGGGACCACCCTAAAGCTTGAAGATGGAAACTAGATACGTTCTGAAAATATGTTGGGGTAAGAATAATATTGGGGGTTGGTTATACATTTGACTCCTATAGCGACACTCTGGGGTTAGCTAGGGCTAATTTTATAAAAAAAAATATTATTTACTATGGGAGCCCTCTTAAGGAGAGCCGATAGGGTATTGGTATGTCCATAAAAATGAAGGGGGGAGGGGAAATTATTAGTGAGTCAGTCTTACATTTTACCTCTCTGGGAGCGACTCCAGGGACAGTAGTAAAGCTTTTTGTGGATTTTGTCTCGTTTTCCCCTATTTTTGACCCCGATGAGGAGCCATTTACCCTCAACCCGCCCCCCTCATTTTTTGGTTCATAATTTTTTTTCAAAACTCACAAAATTAGGGATTCTAGCGTATCCAAATCTTGTTCTCGATATAATATCTCGATATAATACTATTCCACCCCTAATGAGCACAACACAAATCTTAAAAAAAAATAAAATCCATTAATGTATACAAACAACACAGCAACACACGTAAATAAAATCGAATATTCAAAGTCAATGTTGAGATAGGTCAGTAATAATTTTAATTGCTACACTCTTAAGGTATGGTCACAGTTGTGCAAATATTTGCCGAAAAAAACGTGACCAACAGGCCTAAAATTCCATGTTTCAATATTTTTTAAATATGGGTTCGCATTTATTAAAAATAATATAAAAATAGCATTTGGCGGCATAATTGACTTTATTATGTGATATGAAAATCAATAACAAATTTATTACTTGACATTTTGTCATAATTTTATTTTACATGAAAAGTATAAGCTGGTGTTTAAGCATTGTCTATATGCATTTCATTAGTGCTTTACCAAATCGTCAGTAGACTTTAAACACAATTTTGAACAGTTATGAACGGTTATCTTATCTCATCTTATGTAGAGACCTTCAAAAGCCAATTGAGAATTTACAAATATGTAATGGTCTTTAAAAATAAGCATAGTAGGCCTGAAATTATACAAAACCCAGCAAATAATTTGTATTCGATATGAATCTATTTTATTTTTCTACACCTTTACAAATTAGTTCAAGAGCGAGACAAAAAATAGCAAGAGCTTGTGAGTGTTGGATTATTAATCAGATAGGGAAATTTCGGCAAAACTAAGTTGAGTCGCAATAAAAATTAATGCAAGAATTTACATGAAAAAAGTCTTGTATTCTATTTGCTGACAAAAATTAGTTAAATAGCTGATGTTTCCTTGTAAAAAGCATCCACCTTCATAAGTGGTAAAAGTGAGCAAGAACGCTGATCAGACCGTGTAGCGAAATCACTAGTACTGATCCGTTCTGCTAATCTGATTTGAATAATCAACACTCCACTCTTAATAAAAATAATTTGAATTTACATTAATTACAATATTGAACTAAAAAGCCGAAATGATAAATTTTCAGACTTATACCTATTCAGTTCAAAATAAAATTACGTAATATTTCGGAGACCAAATGACCTGTGTCTAAAAATTTTTGTTCTTCAAAACTCTTTTCACATACACTATCTGTGGTGAATTTCATTGAAATCGGAAAGGGCCGATCCGAACTGCTTTCGACTTTACATGGATTTACTCAGCTTCCGCAACGCTTTGAAATTACATAAAATCAAGATGTTTTCACTTTGAAGTTCGAAAGAAGCAAAACATACGGGTATGTTCTGTATTTCATGTGGAATTAAAATGTGCGGAATTATCAGAGCATTGTTGTTATAAATATTAATTTACAACAACAATGCTTTGATAATTCCGCACATTTTAATTCCACATGAATCTCAGAAAATGGCCGATAGTGTTTTGTTAACAAAACACTTTATTATAATTGAGCACCGCTTAGTTTTAGTTTCTTTCAAATTGCCCTTTTATTTGACTGAAAAGCCTTTGCTAACTATTTTCAAGTAGAAAAATAAAATTTTTTCTAGTCGGCAGTTTTCTCATTTGTTCTTGTGAATTCGTAAGCCAGAACACAGGTGAATGTTTAAAGAAATCGTGGATATTCATATCTAACTTTTAGCATTTTATGTACATTTATGTTTAATTTCCCTTGTTAGACCTTTTATCGATTTGGGTTAAGTTCAGAAATAACAACTTGACGTGAATGGTTCAAAGCTCATTTTTCAAATGTACTTGATTAAGTCGTGAGGGAGCTTCTGGATTGCGTCGTCGTAGTTATTTTTCAAATGCGGCCAGGCTTTTGTTGTTTTTTTCCCCTTCGAGAATTTTGTGTCTCAATCTCTTGATTAATGGATTCCCTTGATTAACTGTACACATGTGCAGTCTTTGTGGATTTCCATTGATCAAATGCGTTCGGTGTATTGTTATATATTCTTATATTAAGCTGGATTCACCCATTGTTAATAAAATTTTAGTTCGGATAATATTTTTTATATGTTTTTTGATGCCTCTCTTCTTGAGAGAGAGAGAGAGAAAAGAAGAGAAATAATTTTGTTCGGACAGTTTCAGCCTGTATTGGTTTAATTTTAACTTTTGTCCGGACAAAGTTGAACTGAGCTGCCACATCAAATAATTTTTTATAGCAATTTCTTCATTTCTTGTTTTTTTTATAAACGTGCCATGCAAGTAATATCATAGTATTTAGTTTAATAGTTATTAACATAAACACTTCTATTTTACCCAATTGCTAAAAAAAAATTGTCCGAGTTTATTTTTTATTTACATATAACCAGGCGCGGATATTAGGGGGATGGGAACGTGATGTTCCCTACACCTCCTCCAAAACGAGTAAAATATACCCAATTTTTATTATGTTTCTAAAAAAAGTTTTGCAAAACAGTATGTTTCAGTTAAAAGTTCCCACTAAACGCTCAAGCTGGATCCAGCTAAAATTGTTCGAAATCGTGTTGCAAAAAACTCTCAGTACAAACAATTTTGTCCGGACAAAAATTTTGTTTGGAAACAATGCTTAACTGTTTCGTGATTGTTTAATACGTTTTGCATTTGTATAACCACATTTTCTTTTTCATTTGGGAGAAACACCTTTTTGGATAAGTAATTTACGATGAAGAATAAATGCAATCTTCAAATATTCTTTATAAAAATATTTGGAGCTGTCAAATAAGACAAGATTAGGAATACCATTTTTAAAAGCGCTTAATAAAATCTGTATGATAGACCCTGGAGGAGCACCATATAGAACACAAAATTGATATAATCTGACTATTGAGGAACATTAACTCATGCTTTATTGATAAGCGCTGGTGGAGAGAAATATATCTATATGTAACTCAAGATTGCTAATGGTGGAGACCATTTAAGCCCTAGGATTGGTTTTCATGATTTCCTACTTCCCATACGAAGGTATAGGTCGATTAGAGGTACTTCAGGAAGCTCCTATTTGTTAAAAACCCTGGTAAAGTGGTATATAAGCCGTAATTTTACTAAATCCCAAAGAATAATGTACTTGCTATTCGATTTTATTAATCTTATTAAACTACAGCGTATTTACCTTTTTACAATAAGTTCATTTTGCTGGGCATCTCTTCCTCCAATAACCAGATAGTTTTCAGAACTAATAAACCAATAAAATTTTTCAAACCAGTACACTTTTCGTGCCTTTGAAATTAAAGAAATAGTTCGAACATCTTTAAGAGTCTGTTGAGTTTTTCTCTCTGCTGATTTTAAAGCTTTTTGGGAAGCATCAATTGTTTTTTGCTCTTTTTGAGCTGCGGATCTTTTTTGGTCATAGTATTTTCGTGCATTAGCCCAAGCAGAGAGAGCGAGATCGACATCTACCGTCATGGTTAATCTACTACGGTTTTCAATTTCATGGACATTTAGAACCTCTACGGTGGCATCATATGGATCAGATAATTTCAACGATATGTGATTTATTTCCAGTTTTAAAAGCTCAATAGCTCCAGCTACTGGATCCCCGTTTGCCTGGGCAGCTTTTACCAATTCATGTATGTCGGGCCACGACATTTGATTTGCAAGAGCTGATCGTATGGCTAAGATGGCATTGTCAACTAAACTCTGGTTCATTGTTATTAATTCCGCTTTTTGCTTGTCGCCCTCCTGCACTCTGTTTAAGCCCTCAATACGCTTAGCGTGATCTTTTTTAACGTTCGATAGTTTTTTAAGTGCATCCCGCTCCTGTTGTAAAGTTTTCATATCAATTTTTTGCCCCTCAAGAGTGGAATAAAATTCATCAACAGCCATCATGAAAGTTTCAAATTGTGTAATAGGATGCCCCTCGTATTGGCAAAAATTGTATGGATGATACTCAATGTTCTGATAAAAGTGTTCGATTTGCTTTCCTTCTTCTGATAAAGGCTTATCTTCTTTTTTCTGCATTATGAAGCCCCTGCTAACCGTTTTCTTAGCTTCTTCCATTATTTCTGATATACTCTTAATATAAAAAAATTAAAAAGAAATTATTTTTGTAAATTATTTATTTAGTTAAAGTCTATGGACAAATTCCTTACAGACTATTTAAATGTAATAACATAATTGACTATTTTGAATTTTTTGTGTAAAATAACACAGTTTCTAAATCCAAGTAAACTTTACTGATTTAAAAATAATATAACATTGCGTTTAATGATATTAGTGTTCAGAGAATACTATAAAATTATACATTTCATTAAAACAACTGCATATTTGTGGCATAAGTGGATCAGACATAGCAAAGTTAGAACGACATGTTTTGGCATATAGTGGGTTAAAAGAACGAAGTGAACATTGAGGAATATTAAAAGTTACGTTACTCAACAAAAATTCAGAACAGATGTTACATTTATAAGATTGATCATAAAAGAAATATTAAGCAGAGTTCTCCGGCTTTTTAAAGTTGGTAAATTAATTTCAGCTAATCTTCTTGAATGTGATGGTAGAAAATGAGAAATTGTTTTTGAACAGACTCGATGCGATCATTATGGACATTATATATGGGGTCCTAAATAATGCAGCCGTATTCTAAAATTGATCTTACGAGCGAAGTAAAAAGCCTTTTATAGGCTTTTTACACCTGCATACATTTCGCAGGAACGCATGGAAAATGTGAAACATGGATTTACATTTGCAACATCTAACATCTACCATCTGCAAAATGGCAGATACATATATGAAAAGTCACAATGTTCGTAATAAACTAAAATATGTAAATTTATTAATAAAAACAAGAAATTAATTGTTTGTAATGTAAAATGAGAAAAGCAATAATTAGTGCAGTGTTTTTAATTAATAAAAATCCATCTTAGAGGAAGAAGATAAAACTTTATTCTATATTTAATTATTGTTGCCTTATTATTGTTTCGCATATAATATAACCCCTCACATAGATGCAAATTAATCACCATTTGAATTAGTTTTCGGAAAATTACCCGAATTACCAGGTGAAAATATCATGAATTACGATAGAATATATAACTTAGAAAATTACGCAAACGAGTTAAAAGCAAGATTAAAAAATTCATTAGAAAACGCTAGAAACTTAATAGAAGCATCAAAAAGGAATAGGAGTTTAGAATCATATAATAGGATAAATAGCATAGATCTTGATATAGGAGACTTAGTTCTAATAAAAGTAGAAAATAGAAAGAAAAATGAACCACCATACAATGGTCCTTATGAAATAATAAATATAGATAATGTAAATGTAGAATTAAGAATTAATGGAAAAAACAAAATTGTACACAAAAATTTATTAAAGAAATGAAAAATATTATATTAAAATATCTTTAACATAAGAATTACAAAAAAATGTTAATGTAAGATTCATAAAAACAAATTATTCATAAGTAAAAACCATGAGAAGCAATATAAATTGTACCACTAGAACTTCACCCTACTATTTAAGATAAACATTTTTAAAACAAAAATAATAAATAAACAACAAAAAATGCAAATAAGATTTATAAAAACAGTCCCCCCTATTGTGAAAGTCGACGTCACATCAACACGACAGTAAGCAATTGTCACTTGGCTATTCATTGCCGACAACAATTGACTGCTATTGACAGTCTGTTACTATTTTCTGAAGCTTATGAAATTAGTCTATCATGTTAATATTAATCAATTGTTGTCGACAAAGAGTAGACAGGTGACAATTTTTTGATGTCGCGTTGATGTGACGTCGCTGTCGCCTTTCACAATAGGGTGGACTATCATCTTTGTAATTAAGAAAAATGTATTATTATTGTACTACGTAGACAGCACGTTATATAAATATTAAATTAACATTTTAAAATTCCATTAAAATTGTAAAATTTCAACTGAAAGATTGGGGGTGTAGTGTATCCATAGATTTATCAATAAATCATAAAGAACTATTAAAATCCATTAATACAAACAACACAGCAACATGCCTAAAGAAACACTAAAATCCAATAAACTAGAATGTATACAAACTTCACAGCAACACAAGTAAACAAAATCGAATATTGAGACAGGTCAGTAATAATTTTAATTGCTACACACTTAGTCATAAGCTTTTGAATTCTTTTGGGTAATCTAATACTCTGTATGAAAACGTTCATTGCACAATTATTAATTTGGTTGCTAAATTTGTTGTTACTAAATACTTTGTTTTAACTAGAGTTGTCTTTGAAAATGAAAAATTATTGCGTCCAATAAAATAATTGTTTTAATTGCCACACTAGAATAATTACACAGTGCAGCACTAAAATCTTGAACCAATTGAGACCCCAAAAATCTGAAAGCTTATGATGGTAGAAGAAAAACCCTACCTGGGTTTTGCATTATTAGCTAAGGTTTTTTTAAATTCATTTTTGAAATTTTCGACTGGGAGGAGGATTTTAGGGGTCTCAATTGGTTCAAGATTTTGAAGTTGAAAAATGTGATATTGAGTGACATGTAGTAAGTCACTCAATAAAATAGAAAAGCGAGCTTCTCATGGATAGTATATAAGAGAAGAAAATTCTAAATAAATCAACCAATTATTTTTGATCACAACCAAACGGCGTTTTAACATTACAGTTGATTTTTGTAAATTTTTTTGTCAAAAAGTTACTATCAGTATTTTGATTATAAAAACTAAGAGTCTTCAAAGACCTTAACTAAGTTAACATGATTTGGATAGAGGACACAAAAACCAAGCTAACAAGCTAAGCTCTATCTATAATAGTTCGCCCACAGTAACCCCTAGAATATAATCATTTTTAAAAATATTTTTCATGTTTGAATGAAAAAATTGCAAAGCTGCGATCTTAACTTCTCAGCCGGAATTTGAAAGCTATATTTGATAGCAACTTTCCATATGTGGCAATAATGGAGAGGAGAGGAAAAATACCGAAAAAAAAGTCAGATTTTCATATGACTTTTTGTTATTACTAAAACAAACTTACTTCGAATTGTATTTGGTCCAAGCTTCTTACGGCTTTTATTAGTAACTATACCATCTTAAAACGCTGAAAATTTCATAGCGGTAGCTCAAGTAGTTTTTAAGATATTGCGGGTCAAAGATTAAAAAAATTAACGAAAAACCTTAAATTTTTGATATTTTTCCTTAAGTGACCACAAATTTTGAGAAAATCTAAAACCAAATAAAAATATCTTAATCTACAGGTCTCTACTAAAATTATATAAAATGTTCCAAGCAAAAGTCTTTTACTTCTTACTTTTATTACATATTGTAGCAAAAGCTGCAAAGTTCTTAATCAAGTACCATATTTACACTACGCAACTTTGTTGCATGCAACTCTCTTTTTTCAGTGAGAAAGACAGAGAAGAAATACAAAATGTATACATTTCTATTTCAACACTCTCACTTAAAATGAAAATTGCATGCAACAAAGTTGCATAGTGTAAATATGGTAAAGTTCAAAATTGTTTTAAGTTATAATTCTTAAAAATCGTAAAATTTAAGGTAAAAATCGTTTAGTCGTTAAAATCCCATTTTTGACACCGAAAATCGTCAAAATAACGATAAATCATCAAATCTGGCAGCCGTCCCTATCATCCGATCTTTTGTAGGACGATTCATATAATATTAGTTGAGATATTGTATGACTCACCCTGCAAGCCAGCTTGTTAAGTATGTACATATATTAAATTAAACCCATAAAACTTTGTGGCTGTTTGCCTGAGAGCGCTAGCCGGTTTCTCAATGGTAATTTTCCTCTCTAGAGCCGGGTTCAAATCACGGCGCCTGAAACTTTTCTTTTTTAGATGTTTCCTTTAATGTTAATATACTTATTTTTCTTAAGATATTAAAATCAATAACAGAAAAAATTGATTATAGCAAATAAATAAAATCAATAAAATAGTCATTTGGGATACAATTTTTTAGTACCAAATAGAAAAATTTAAAAAAAAAAAATAGAAAATCAATATTTTTTTAGTTCAAATGATTCTAAATTTATATTTGCATAAATTAATGCGAAATGAACTGTATATATGTAACCTAAAAATGCATGTTTAAGAATAGATATTTTGTAATATACTTTTTCTACAACTAATACACGTAATCTCAAAAAATAGGTATCTGATGCGTAAATTACACATTAGATATTAAAAAACCCCTCAATTGAATAAATTATGTATGTATTACAAAATACTTTATTTCGTAATAGCTACATATATACAAAAGTTTGCATATTTTACGAACAGTAATTAAAAAAGTTATTTGGAAATTATTGAATAGCTATTTCGTGTATAATTGCAAGTACATGTATCTATGCCCACAAGTAATAACGACTAAACTCGATTTTGGCAAATGGTCAAAAGAGAATTTTTAAATCGCTGTTTAAAATCAGGGAAATTAGATTAAGCTAATGCTAGCATTTTTATACTATATTAATTTGTAATTTAATTTATAATGAAAAAAACAGTTAAGTTAGGAGAAATTTATAATACATATCACAAACATTTATAATACATATCACAAACGAATGTACAACAAAAGCTGTTGGCTGGGTAGTTAGCGCGTTTGTCTACAAACCCTAAGGTCTTGAGTTCAAGACTACTTTCAGGCAAGCCAACAACATCATGCATTTTTCTCATGTCCATTGGTGAGTTATTGTGTTGGCTGCTGTTGGACTGTTAAGGTGATGAAGGCAAAGCACTGATCATTTTGGCAGTACCGGCAGCGATTAATACTAACATATCCTAATGCACTTCACAGCACCCTCCTCCGTCGGTATTGTAGCAGAACCATCGGCGAAGTAAAAGAAGTAATAAAATGGCTACACAGCTTAAACAACGCAATGCCTCTACTTGACACCAGAGAGGCTTGCAACACTGCTCTATAAAAAACGCGCAACAGTATGGTTGTAAATTAATTAAGCTTTCAAACTCTCTCCCACTTCACCAACTGTTCTCTCTACGCTATCCCTTACCCAAAGAAGGTAAGACATTAATTAATTAACTGGTAGGCATTAATTGCCTGATTGTGTTACTTCGCTTTATAAAAAAAAGAACTAATCATATAAAAATTAACCGCAACAAATTTTTATTTTGATACATGTATAAACCATATATTTCAAATTGAAGTCCAACAATTAAACAATAGATACATACGAAACTTAACATGTAATTCATACATAAAAAACAATAAACAAAAATAAAAAATTCATTTAAAATTACGAGGGGCGAAAATAAACACATGGGCTGGCGAGGCGACATGTGTTTATTTCATCGAGTAGTTGAAAGACGTAGGCCCCAGGTTTTGTGTAAATTTTTATATAGAAATGCTCACTTTCATACGAAAACTTTAATTTTGATGGTAACTGAAAATCACTAAGTTTAATAAATCCAAATATCGTAATGAAGAAAAAATCACCACTATTTTTGATATTATTCGAAATTTCAGAATTTTATAGATTGAAAGTTCTTGCATTTGAACAAATGTTCAAAAAGGCTGAAATTAATTTATATAATTTTTGGAAAACAATTTCTAAAATAAAGCGAGGCGATTTCACAAAGGGTTTTCCAGTTTTAGCAGAATTTTTTAAAAAAATTATGGTTCTCCTACATTTGTCTGCAAATATCGTACAAATATTTAGTTCCGTCAATTTTACAAACGCACATACTGATTAAGCCTTTTTGAGCTTTTCTGCAGAAACACAGGAGTCTTGGTAGGAATCAAACCTGCGACCTCCCAATTAATAGCCTAGCACACTCTTCAGTACGCGGATAATTAAACTAAATTTTGATGTTCCTTAGAAAATTAAACTTTAGAAGGAATTCTTTATTCTACAGATTATTTGAAACTCATAAAACCAATTGTTTCGCTACTCATATTTAAAGCGATTTAGCAAAAATTATAAATTCGTTTATGTTTACAAACGATATGAAATTGCTGGCGATTGCTATTTTTTATTTATTTTTTCTTATTAATAAAACCACGAAAAATGCTTAGCTCTATTTATGCCGATTTTCTTGCCCATTTTTCGAATTAAGTGCCGAAAATGAAGATTTTTTTTCCACAATAAGTGCAGATTTAGCCCTGACCCCAGGCAACAAATCGTCAGCTTATTATTGGTTTGCTGCTTTCTAATGCTTTTTCCTATGTTTATGGGTCAAACCAATACTAAGGTGACGAACTGCTGGTAAAATTGCTCCATGTAAATAGCGTTATAACAGAAAGCTTAACCTCTGTTCGTAACAAAAATCAGCAGAAATTAAATTTTTGTCTGCATTGACCTGCATCAAAAAATCAGGACAATTTAAGAGTGGATCACAACACCAGGACAATTTGTCTAAAACCAGGACAATCTTAAAAAACCAGAGGGGTTACTCTGTAATGCGATGCGAAAGGAAAACTGTTCGCATTTCTATGTTATTTACATTGCAACGCGAAAGCATTTCTTTCGTTTCGAATTACAGAGTAACCCCCAGGACGTATTACAGCCCTATCCTAACTCGACTTAGTTGTTATACCTTGTGACCACAGATATACCTTTTATATTACTTTGTGAAGGGTATATAAGATTCGGCACAGCCGAATAGTAGTAGGGAACCATGCGTCTGAGAGCAATTAAAATGTTAAAATTTGGGTAATTTAAATTTGAAATTTTGAAATTTTAATTGTTAAATAAAGAAATGTGTAATTTGATACCCGTGGGGAAAAAAATTAAAGTGCCCTGTAGGCAAAATGTGGTTAAAAAAATTGTGATGAATTATTATTGAGTTAATGATGAGTGTTAGTGTGAAATTATATTATAGATAATGTTTTGTGTTATATGAATTTCGGATATCTCTGTGGGTGAGTGGTAGCGATGTTAGCCTGTCAGTAATGGGGTGATATTGAGACATTGGGTAGTGAGTTTGGAGCTTGAAAGTATTGGCTTAGTATAGACAATGTGGTTCTTATGGGGTGATATTGAGAGATTGGGTAGTGAGTTTGGAGCTTGAAAGTATTGGCTTACTATAGACAATGTGGTTCTTATGGGGTGATATTGAGAGATTGGGTAGTGTTTTAGATTATATGTGGAAATAAAGAGTGTAGACAAGTTTGGTGACAACGTCACCAAACTTGTAGATAAAAAAGTCGACTTGGGTTCCTACGGGGTTTATTGTGTGCCTATTATTATTTTTTTGTTCTTGATAATTTTTTGTGGTGCTTGTGTTTACATTTAAAATGTAGTTGTGTTTATTTAAGCATGTCCGTCCACCAAATGACTGGTGGAGGGTTTGTATATTTTCAGAATGTGATTATGGAAGTGTGAGAGGGGGATTGTTAAGAATGTGGTTATGGAAGTGTTAGAGGGAGTTGTTAAGTTCCAATTAATATGTATGCATATACATACGTACATACAATAAGCGTTTGCTTTTTGTTTATAATATTTTTTATGTTTTTTTGCATCAAATAATCGCATGATTGTTTGGATTTGTAGCTGTGTTGCTTAGTATGACAGATGGTCTGAAATGTTTGTTTACGTTAAATAACATGCTTAATCTTGTTGGTGTTTTTGTTTATTCAGGTGGATGTGTTGGAGAATGAGTCATCATCCTAATTTTTGTTTGTTTGTGGGGGTTGGTTAGAGGTTGTGTTTACATAAAGAGTCTGTACATGTGGATTGATGTCTACCCATCTTGTATATTTCTTTGAACATTCTAAGCAACAGTAGGGCGACATTGCACAAAATTCACTCAAAATATTCCTTTGAAGTTTTGCCGAAGTTTTAAAATTTGGGTAATTAAAATTTGAAATTTTAATTGTTAAATAAACAAAAGTTTAATTAGATATGCGTGGGGAAAAAAGATAAATGTGTATGGCTGTGTCTGTGTTGTGTGAGTGTGTCTATGTGATGTATGTACGTTGTGATCGATCTAGTATCTGTATAAATTTTGTTGTTTGTGAGTTCTTGTTTATATATGTAGGTATATATGAGGTTGTTTTTATGGCTGGATGTATGTACATATTACAATTCTCTTTTATTATTTTTGTGTTTGATAGGTCAAATTTGAATTTTACAATATTACGCAATTTGAATTTTCAATGTATTTTCCTTAATTTTGTGCTGATCGTGCGAATTCTTGCTGTTGCTATGTATATGAATTTCATCATTTCTACATGTGGATTGATGTCTGTCCGTGAGAATATATATTTGTGTATGTGAGATGTTCATAGCTTGATGTTTTTTTCAATTTGTTAGTGTAAGTATGGGGGGCGTGAGAATTTCTGTCTGTCTGTGGGAATTTTTATATGCCTGAATGTATGAATTTGAGTCTGTCCATGATTTTGAGGTATGTTGTTAAAATAGTTTGAATTATTTTTGTGGGCGACATGTGATGTACATATGTAGTATAAAATGTTCTCATGTATGTGACCTTCCATATTTTTTGTATGTTTATGCTAAAATCCGTTTATTTACATCTTTTATAATACTGTGGACGATGAATTTTTTTATTTTGTCAAGCTTATCTTTGTTCTATGTATGTTAAATTCAATTTGTTTATATTTAAAGTTTTAAAATGTTTTGTTTCTATTTATTTAAGCATGTCCGTCCATTTTTGACTCAACACCAGTCGGTTGGTAAACGGTTTGTAAATTTTAATTATATGTTTATGGAAGTGTGAGAGGGGAGGAGCTGTGTTAAGTTCTACTAAATGTTCTGAGTACGCAATCGCATAGGTATAATATTTGACAATATGTGTACATACTTATGTACATATCTGCAAATTTATTTGATGTATTCATGTACATACATACAAATAAGTGTTTGCTCTATGTTTGTATTATTTTTTTTCAAGTGAGAACTTTTGTTTTTTTGTTCAAAAATATTCGCATGATCGTTTGGATTTGTAGTTGTGTGTAGCTAATAAATATGCTGATATATTTTATTTGAAATTTGAAATATGTATTTTGTTTGCAGAGGTTTTTTATGTACAAGTACATTTCAGTTTTTCAATATTTTGAGACCATAGTATTTATAACCATCGTTTTTGAATAGGGTTAATGAACTTGTGATGGATATTTTGATTTCTTTATTTTAATGTAACAATTGTAGATAGATGTTAGGGTGACATTATTATTTTATGGGGTTTTGTCTGTCCGACTATTGCTTCGTTCGTGAGACGAAGGTGTCGTTATGGCACCTTCGTTTATTTATTTAAGAAACAGTGTTTCGTATTGCTAGACAAAGGAATTTGAATTTCACAATACATAGTATAAATTTTATTATATGTTATGTTTGTGTATGAGTATTACTTCATCATTTTTTGTAGGTGTGTGTTGGGTTGAGTGTGTGTATACGATATATGTCTGTTGTGATCGATCTAGTATCTATATACATTTTGCTATTTTGTAGGTTGTTGTTTATGTATGTATGTATATAAATTTCTTTTTGAGGTTGTACATATTCATTTTTCTTTTAAAATTTTTTATGTACATATTCTTAATTCTGCTGACTTGGATATTTTTGTTTATCATTTGAACTGTACAGATAAAGATTGTATAGTCTTGAGCTTGTAGTGGTAGTTGTTGTACAAGTACATCACTATTTTTTATCACTTTGTGTGATTGTTTTACAATGAGCTCTACACGAGGACCAGAAGATTAATTTTTTTGGGAGGAAGTCATGGGAGGTTTTCATGACTCAGGAAATTTATTTTAGTATTCGGCGGTTATATTTTTGAGGGCGAAAGGTCTATCAATATACTTATTACATGGTTGTTGTTCTTTAATTTGAATGCTTATACCTATACATGGAAGACAGGAACATTAGTTATTTCTATCACTTTCACATCCGATATTTTTAATAATTTTAATGAGTTTATTTGATATACAATGATATTTCTTTACATTAAATATTTTATCAAGTAGGGATTTTACAAGTTAACTTTTCTCTTGACCGCTGGAAAGTAGTAGATAATCTTTGTATTGATGTGTTCTATTGTTTGAGTTTTGTTTTATTTTTCTGAAGCGTGTCATTGAACGTACATATATGTATATTACTTAATAATACATACATTTTCTTATACTGATTTGCTAAACAAGGTTAGCTTATTTTTTATTTTTTTATTTTTGATGTGCAGAGTAAAGCTGGTTGTTTTATAACACCAGCGTTAAATAAAACATTCTACAAATATGAAAGAAGCAAGTGTTTATTATAGAGATTGTGATGATTACATGTTTGAAAAATTTTGATACAAATAAATGCCAAATCTAAGATGAAAGTAATTATTTAGGCGTTCTAGTTTAATTATTTGAATTAATGTAAATTCAAATTATTATTATGAATGAGATTCTGTAAAATCTGTTGACTAATTCCATACCGAAACTGAATATACAAATACGTACTATTTTTAAAACTCATATTACTACACATATCCTTGAAAATTCAATTTAATTGTAGATATATTTCGGAATATTATTAATCGATATCTTTTTGAATATTATTAAATTACAGGTTGATAAGAAGTCAACTACCAAAATATTCCCATTAAATTCATGTGCTTAATTCAATACCATAATGGGATAGTCTTAATAAAAACATAAGGGGAGAACTTAAAAAAGCAAATATATAGGCCTTTTATAGTATACATGTACAGATTTCGATTGTATTTAGGAATCAGTGAATATACCAAACTCTAATATTCTTAGATAATTGTAAAAGCATATTCCATTTGCTTACAGTTATCATATTAAGTATTCCTTTAATTCAACATTAGACATATGTACTATATATACATGCATATTAATATTTATAAGAGAATTTTTAAATAATTATGTATCTATGCATATTCATATTAAATAAAATTATAGTAAACGATAAAAACGCCTAACTAAACTATATTTTATTGACAAATTTCGATTTATATTATAAGGTATCAAGTTCGAACACACTAGAAGGTTTTTTATACGATGATGGTTGATATGATGACGTTGCTTACAAAATAACTGAATTGTCGATGAATTCTACTTAATTATATGTACAGGTAGGTATCTCCTCGTGTAATCATCTGAATTAGTTTGGAAGAAATGATTACTAATTAGTCATATAGTAAGGATGATTATGAATATGTTGGAAAAGTATGTACTACATTCAAATGTAGTACTATGATGTAACACAGAACTTTACAAATAAATCAAATTATCTAAGTTATTTAGTTGTAAACAACTTGTATGACTATGGTGTTATTACCTACCATATTCCATTCTTCATTCGTTGAAGAATCATAAAATTTTAATTTAGATGATGTAAGGGAAGCTTACATCATTTACAAACATTTGGATACATATTAGATTAGACCCATAGAAATTTAATAACTTAATTGTTATTAGATTAGACTTAAAATACCATCAAGATTACACAATTGTCAAAATGCTTTACCATTTTGTGTAGAAAACAAGAAAATTCAAATTAAATTAATAACGCATTTAAGTAATAAAACAAATACTAAGATCGCCGGGTGACCGAAATTCAAACGGGGATATTTCTGGGGAACTTCTGGAATTTTGAGGATTTTCGGTAAAAAAATATATTACGCACATCTATACACAAATATCTTTTTAACCATATATGTATGTTTCATGAATATTGGTGGACAATAAGATACTTAAAAATGTACGACAAAATTGTGTACTCTATTTATATATAAGACGTAGCTCACTAACTTTTGAAATATCTAACAATGTATTCAACAAGGATTCATTTCAAATAAAACACATAGAACTCTTAAGTTTAACTGCTCTGAGGGAAATGTTATACCAATTGTTTTGAATGTACTTCTTATATGACTAGTGAAAATGGGAATGGTAAAAAATCTTGCTGAGTAACCGGTGAAAATAATCACATCACAAAACTAGAACAAAAATTATAGGAAAATTCCTTTATTATACAGCAGATTTTGTTCCAAATTAAAATCATTTGTTTATAGTACAGTAATTTAACTAGTATCAAGACCTCATCACATGACAAGTAGCTTAAGTTTGCGACTAGAACCTATCATTGGGTATCTTAGGGAAGAATATTAGTTTCAATATCCAACATCGATTATTAGATACAAATTCATTTTAGCAAAAAATTTTTATTAAAGAATGCCGTCGGAAAAAAGATTTAGAAATAGTGTGTGTGTGAATGAAAGAATATAGCTAAAAGGTTGTATGCTTTAGCCCTTGTCTTACAGATCGTTTTTTATTGTTTTGAAGCATATCAGGATTGTTATGTATGCAGTACTCGATCTCTGTTTGCTGGTTAAATTATAATCACGTGCCTACTACATTTACAGAGTTTTAATAATTGTCTTTGTTGTTCACCTTTTTTATAATAATATTCGTTAAACTTTCATTTTATTGACAATTTCAAGTAAATATATTATAAGGTGAAGAAGTAACATTGGTTTAAAAGTGATATAAAGAAACATAATTAGGTTATATCTGTTTTGAAAGCGTGTATTATTCTAATATTCTGATAAAGTTAATATATATATGTATGTTAGTATATAAGAGCAATATATAATTGCATATATATATATGTAAGTACGCAACTATTGTCGGGGGCATCAGTTCTTCTAACATCTTATACGTAAGCCCTTCTTTCAGAAAAATATTTAAATATTCTTCGATAAAGATAGATTCAAGCACATCCTTTAACTTGAGTATCCACTCATAGAGCAGAACAACTCAGCATAGATCTGGATAGAAGTTCATTTGAGATCGATGATGATCTTTCGATTAATTCCCCAGAAAAGCAAAGCATATTTAATTGATATAGCTAGATCCTTTATCTAACAGTCGAGGGACCTGAAAACTGATATATGTGTCTAATGTTAGTTAAAGTATCCAGACTGTACAGAAAAGTCTAAAGACAAATAAATATATGGACGGATTAAGCACAATCTGATCCTACACAGTTCGTTCCTCTTCGATGTCTAGTTGAGTCAAGCTAGATTGCTCGAGTATCATATCTGGTAAAAAAGTACATGCAACAACAATTAGCAGCTTCCAGTCGTTTGCAAAAGCGTGCGAAGCGCTATTATATCAAAAATATTCATATAAACAATGGTTCGGGATACATTGTAGATCATGATGTGCCTCAAATTTAACTGAATTATGTGCTTATATATGTAAATAGGCGCTAATAGCTAATACGTACGAGTATCTATAATATTTGATTTATGTGCTTATAGCACTAAAAGATCACACATTCTAATTAAGATATTATTATCTTGCTGTATGTGGTATATAAAATATATAAGTAAATGAACGAAAAGATATGAACAGATTTAATAAGATTTATTTGCAGAGTAAAATTATTGAAATTAATCAGTATTGAACATAATTATTTATCCTTTTGTGTC